>JADNRX010000269.1:0-75285 GCA_015501595.1 Hymenopellis radicata | reverse complement strand
GTTTACCGTGTACAACATGAGAGTATTGATGAGAGAGTTTGTCCTGCATCATGATCGCATGAGGCTATCGACTGGCAGGGAAGGGGTGGTAATGACTAACCTGGGTATGCCAGTGCGTGAGACGTACAACCAGTAGCAGAGTGCGATAGCGACTATCAGGTCACTCGAGGTTCCAAATGCGAAGTTGAGGTACATCGGCGTCTGCAAAGTGGACGTGAGCGACTGATCGCACGCCGCAATAAAAACAATGACGCCCAAACATACCGATAACTCGTCCAACTCGAGGAACGTCGTAATCTGGAACCTGGCGCACACACACATTAGATGAATGTCACACGACGTTGATGCAATGAGACGGGACTTACGCCTTCCCTGTGATAACTATCTTCCCCCGTTAGAGCTTTACCCCGCAACACAAAATACGCGTACCAAGACCACAGACTGCGAATCAATGTCAGAAGGATGAAGGAGATAGGTAGGGCTAGATCATACCCAGATCACCGACGGACAAGGCGGCCTGCGCTCCATTAGCATCGCATGGAGTTGAGCAAGGGTTGATGGGATGGGACTCACAATCAGCAGTGTCACTGGGACGTTTCCGTTGCTCACTGTGTCGACACGCGTGTAAGAGGAGACGAAAGATGAGGGCATGGAGACACGGTTCTCACATCGGTATACGCGTCGAGCGAACAGGCTGTAGGGCGTCTTCGTCAATTATTGAATAGAAGTTGAAACGATCACGCGTACCTCCGTATGATAAAATCGCTGATAGACTGGCGCAATGATACGGTTCAGTTGCCTTGGTGTAATTGTGGGAGTGAAGAGCTTACTGTGATGGTAACCAGTACCTTTGGGAAGGCATAGCGTGAGACGAGGAAAATTTGAAGTGTGGAAAGAAAAACACACGATAACGCTCCTACCGGCGTGCGTCAGAAATCAGAGAAGTATGCGGAAAAACAACGAGACAAACACGCACCATACTGGGGCTAGGATCGCCAACACATTCAGGTAGTTGGAGACCATGTAGTAATACAGAATATGACAGCAAATCGCTGCATGAAAGGTATCCAGTACACTGTAAATCGTCGAGTCTGAGGACGCGGACGCGAGCGATGAACGACATACAACATGCCAGCGATCTGTTCCAGACATCAGCATCAATCTCCACTCAACAGATGCGATACGCACCATCAACTTGAACGCCGGTCTATCTCTCGTGTTGTTATTGAAGAAGTGGTACGTCTGGATGCAGGTTATCCCCCATAAGCTGTAACGCGTATGATTAGTACCTAACGCCACTAGAAAAGGATCTCGTACGCCATAGCCAACAGCCCACCGATGAGCAACGCCCCGAGCGAATTGTCAAAGGCCATGGAGGATACATCGATGGTGGACGGATCCATGGTGTGGATGAAGGGAGAGGGGAAGTATGGGCGTGCGTTTGCTCACACCGGCGGCACCCTCATAAGGACCGTGGAAGGAAGGTGATTGATGGAAAGGAAGACTCCGGCTGAAGTTATTACAGTCACGGTCCGCGACGAAATCACCCCCATCAGGGATGCAGCCCACTCTGACGCCAAGCTCATGATGCTATGCCTGGGCATTCAGGCGTCAACGGGTTAATAGATTTCGGGGGCCTGTCAGTGTCCCCCGGCTCACAAAATGCTGTCGCTCACAGCAGGCTTGATGTGGCAATATGGCTTCTTCTGAACATCAGTGCTGTCTCTTTAGCTGTAGATGTCGTAGAGGTCCCGCATGTACGTGAGAATTAAAATCCCATCTGATACTCGTAGCGCCGCGGCCACGTCGAGACACAAGAAGGGGTGGGCGATAACGTGAGTCTGCGCATCCCAATGCTGTAAATTCGATTCCTATAATTAACGGGATCAAATGTCAGTCTCGGACTCTCGGAAGAATGTCGTACATACCCTCTTATAGAAGACGTACCCCGTTTAAACGGAAGACATGTCCTCATAGAAGAACAGCCGGTCCAGACCTTGACCCTTCTCCCGCGGTCACGTTAATGCGCATTTTCGTCGTCCGACTTGCGCACATCCAAAGCCATCAAGTTCGCGCATAACCGTCGCTTAGAGCCTCCGTCTTCTCTTTTGTTCGCAACCTAAGCAACCGTGGGGCTTCGCGGGAAATTCGCTTGTTGACAGTCTCCGTGGCTGTATGCTGTGCATATCGTCGGAGAATAATACGTTGCGTGGGCTTGTGAGGGGAACTGCAGAAGGTGAAGTATGTAACTCCAATGTATTAGTTAACGCGGTAGCATTCTGATACCTCGGGGTATTTAGATACAGAACGGCAACTTGAAGAGATTCTTCTGAACCATCATCAACTCTCGGCAACACTGGGGTGTATGTGGGCGCCGATCGCGTTGCTGAGCAGACATTCGGTACTGTAGAACCTGGGAAAGAGTGAGTGCACCGGCACTTGTCCCGTCCAAATGCGGAAAATCCACCAGACCGTGGAAGGGGACGCGTGGAGGATGAGCAAGCTCGGGGACATTACATCGCGAGGAAGCATCTGATTTCGACACCACGGTTTCGTCGGAAGTGAAAAAGAGAACCAAAGGTGACTGTCATCGGCTTCAAAATTGGTGCGACTGTTTCCCACTTTCTGTAGGAGTTCTTTAGAACGAACAAACAGGGAGAACTGGTGACTATCCACCCGAGGGCGGTTACGCCATTCTGCCTTTGTGGCTCGTCATCGCAGAAACTTCGAATATGATGTCATCGGGGAGGACTGATAGTCGAGGTAATGATCAAGATCACCAAAAATAAAACAGTCGTTCAAAGCGAATAGGTGTCTCGGTTTGCTGACCAGCCCACTGCCACGATAGCCGCAACCTTCGTACGCTGCTTTCCTTGTACCTGGCTGTCGACATTGCATGCCGTTCCCTGAAGCGATATGAAGAAGATTCTCTATCTTTAGACTGGAAAGGCATAAGCATACAGTGTTATCGGGCAAACAGCTCACTGCGCATTCCTGTGGTTTCCGCATTCTCATAGTTGTGCTGACGGGTAGCTGTATTAACTGTAGAACACGTAAGGGCAGAATATGGTAGGTAGAAGGAAAGATACTTCGCACCCATGCAGGTCCATCAAACGAATAAGGGGACGACTGTTGAAGACAAGTATTTCGTAGGATATGTGGAGCGGCAGCCAGATAGGCTATTATGAGTAACAGCCAAGCAAAAAGTCATGCATCTGGTGGGTCATTCTAGGCATTCTCCTTTGACGTTGCTCATCCATTTCGATGACTCCGGCTGGTAAGTGCCATATCCAAGCAGGCTTCTTGACAGCGACACGTATGAGAATTTTAAGTTTTTTAGAGGTCACGAGTGCCTGGCACTATACCTGAGAGATACCAAGCTAGCACATCGCTTCAAGAGGCCATAGAGGGAGTTATCACAGACTCGGACGAATGGAGTCGAGCAAAATATGACCAGACGCCGCCGCCGACGGTGTTGTCGATGACGGTCGGAACTCGGCAAGTTCAGGTTCAGGCCGGCTTCTACGGCCATTTGTTGTGTTGCCGTGTTCAAGCCGAACGACGCTACAGACCAAATTGTCAAGGACCTCTAAGCTAAATGTTCAGATATGAGATACTACTACTGTACATTAAAGTAAGGTCCTTAGACCCCGCTTCTATATTCCGCCGTCCGCCGATTCACAGATGACCTCGCAAAAGAAAGGCATGCCAGAGCTCCTTCTGGTAGTCAAGCTGCATCACTCGGAATAAGGACACCAGGACGATACACACGAGGTGGAATTCATACCTCATACAAAGCCATTCCCAAAATTAATGTTATCAAGAGCGCACCCAGGAATCCAGCACCTGTAATTGCTGACCGCTCCGGAGGCGACACGAAAATATCACGGACAGGCTGAGGCTGGTGAAGGGGCATATCCGCACACTGGGATCCAGCAGCAACCGACGAAACATGAAGCGGCGCTCCCTTGAACTTGGTGCTTCCATTCAAGGACATCGGATCGACGATAACTACTTCGCCAGCCGGGTTTCTGTATGTGAAAGTATACACCATGTGTTCGATATTGCCTGTTGATGTGCGCTGTGAATGTGGTTCAGTTGGAAAATTCCTACAAAAGAAGAACGAGCGTACGGGATTGTGATCAGAACGCTGTGAGGGTCTCTTTGGCGTGGCTACCCTATGCGCGATATCGGGAGCAGCGTTTGAGCGAGGGCTTCGCGGAGCAGAACTAGGTGTCTCTAGTTGGCTTGTACGATATGTCGGAGTGGAAGGGGTCGTTGGCGGAGGGGATTCCGAACGAATCGTGGACATTGAGGCATCACGTTGCAACGGATGTGTAGAATTGCTCTTGCCCGACCCGATGTATTCCATGGACACGTCTCTTACTAAAGGCATAGTTGAGTGGCAGAGTTATCGAGTTTGTCGAGAAAACCATCGTTCTGTGGAGGAGTCATATAGACGTGTCAACAAAGGAGTCAAAGGGATCGAAGAGAGCACCATAGGATTGAAAGCTGTTGAATATGTTGAATGCCTTTCAAGTACGAGATACAAAGAACGCACCGATTATGCAACAAAGACGCAATGTGCATGCCGGACCTGCAATCGTCAGATCGTAAACAACTAACGCCCACGGACTTGATTTTCCACGAAAGACTAAACCACGTTTGTGGATAGTTGCAAAGTTCCTAGTCCGCATTGCGATCTTACCCCAAATACCGAGCGCCTGTTCAAAGACCATAATTTCACGATCAAGAATGTGCTCAACATGGGACGATTTCCTCCTTTACATTGTCTTTGATAGCTAGAACACAGGTTGCGTTTTACATGAATCCCGAAGACGAGCCAGTGCGAATGAGATTAAGCACGCTCTGAATGCTGGTTAGGATCACAAGTCAGGTTGGCATATTGGGTGGACGTACCCGAGCCTCTGGTTTGAACGGATTCACCCCCTTCTTCTCCAGAATATCCAGATCCTCTTCTGAGAATCCTCCAGCGTGGTCCATGAACGCAATGAGGTACTCGTTCTTAGTCTTCCTTTTCGCGCAGAAATAGACGTTTCCCTCATCTGACTCATCCCCAGCAGCCTTCAGCGCAATAATCTTTTCCCATACTTCCTCTACAATCGTTTCCTTCCCCGCATCCTGACGACGCTTGGAGAGTTCCACAATGAGTTGCACCAGCTGAGTCTTAGTTGCCGTGAGATGTCGGAGAGAATGTGAATAACGACAGGTGCCACCCAGGAAGCTGCAGTTGCCCATGATAAAATGGAAGCAGATATTCTTTCCGCTACATGTCCAAAGTCAGCGGCTTCTGGTGGCGCATTCACAAAGGCGACGTACCGCGAATCGGGAATACTTTCCGCGTCAGGCGCGTGATTATAGCCGCAAGAAAGTATGCAGCCCTCGTGGTTAAAGTAACCACACGCAATGAGTTTCTTGCCTCTACGTGGACCGCGCTTGTGAGGTTGCCACTCTTTGTTTGTGAGCCCAGCTTCGACGGCAGCTTGATGGCGCTGCTTCGCCAGGGTGCGTTTGTTGGGCATGAATGGAGATGATAAGTGAAGAAGTCGACGTGTTACGTGCTGGATAGAGCCAAGATAGAGCGAAGCCACAGGCCAGGTCGTGGTACGAAGCCGAGTTCCAAGCCGGTCACAGGTTATAAATCTGGTTCAACTGATCACGTGACCGAGACGCGTCGCCGGGACTATCGTCATGTCGAGGCAGCACAGCCACACGACCGATTTCACCAATTTTTCCCGAGCGACCGATTTCAAGACCGATTTTCACCGAAGCGACCAATTTGAGGCACGTGACCGAACACCTCGGTCATCTCGCCCATCTCGCCCGAGTCAGCGAGAGTTCGAATCCCCACCCGCCCCTCCCCTATTTTTTTTTTTTTTTTAAAAGTTCCTCAAAAAATTGCGCTGCCTGGTGAGCCCAGCGCGGCAAATTCTGGCGCACACACGCGTCCAATTCAACGTTTATCAACATCTACATACTGTGTAATAGTATCTACTAATGCAATGCACGTACATGCGTGCAACCGCTAAGACACCGGAGCGGAGCACGATGCTTGGCGGGGAGTCGGTTAATATCGGCGCGGCGCGAAATGCTCAAGAGAGCATTCCACATACCGGCGACGAAATTGATACAAGATGGCAGTGGAGCACTCCTGAGAGTTTGAAGTTGATGCGGCGCGTCGCCGTAGTTGACGGTGCGTTTCCGTTTCGACTACGGCGACGAGAACGAAAGAAGATTCACCGAGTGTTCTGAATTGCTGTCTTGCTCGGGAATGGCTATAGTCTGATCAAGAAGGAGGGAGACGTCATGTTCATCCAAAAGAAAAGTGGACATTTGTAGGCGTCCGACTCGGGAATATGGGGAGGTTCTTACGGCTCTTTGGAGTGCGGGTTGCTTCGAGGCTACAGGGAAACTTGCGCGTTAATCGAAAGTCTTCCCGAGAACATCATGCTCACGAGGTCCATCGTTTATCTATTCGAAAGCAGGAATTCAGACCACGATTAGATGCGTCGAACTAACCACTCACGGGATGTCCATCGAGAGAAGACACTAGCGGCGATGATGATGAAGACATTCATCTCCGAGACGTGGAGTTCTCGGGAGACTGCGGTGATGCCGGGCGCATAGCGACCAAAGAACGAGAGGAGGTTATTCCTGCACTGGTGGAACGAGTCATGGTGTTAGATATGATTCGAGATCGGAGGAGGGTGCTGGTGGTGATGTGGTGACGCGAAGAGGAGACGACAGATGTTGCATATGAACGGTAGAACTATTTGAAGATGGCGAACCGGGTCTTTTAGCAGGTGCATTGGAGCTAGAAGAAACATTAGTGGTGATGCGAGTAACAAGGACGGCGAGCTTACCTTGATAATGATGGTATCCGATGACTGGACCTCGAGAGTGATGGTGTTGCCTGTGAGAATCTTGACGAAGATCTGCATACCATCGCGCAGACGAAGGTCAAGGTAAAGGATGGATTCCTTCTAGACGTTGTAGTCAGAGAGTGTGCGTCAGTCTTCGAGTTCCTTGCCAGCGAAGATCAAGTGTTGCTGGTCAAGAGGAATGCCTTCCTTGTCCTGGATCTTGGCCTGCAACAAAGGAAAGAAAAGCTGTTGACCCGAGCAACATGAATAAAAATAAGAAGACAACATACCGAATGAATTGACTGACACCCACATCGGCGCCCAGCCCATGCTCGTCCCTCTCCACGCAGGAAGTCGCGTCTGCGGCGTGTCTTCACGCAAAATCTGCTACCCAATCCAACCCGCCACCTTCCGTGCCATCTCCGGCGTCTGTCGCATTGCCTGACCCAGCGGCGTTGTCGGTGTTGTCGAGGAATATCCATATTGCAACCTCGTTGGAGGGTTTAAGCTGGGCTCAGTGTCTCGGACAGCCTGAGATGCCCCCATTTCTGGGGGCTTATACGTAGCTGCGTCGTCGAATCGACGGCTTACGCGTTCCGGGATTTCAACGACATCGTGGTCGTTGGGAGGCGATCCGGGAGACAGAGGGAAGGAAAAACTGTGGAAGGGGGAGGAAGAAGAGTAATAAACTCTGATCGAGTCGTCTCGAATTTGGCCCATGGGCCAAAATCAAGACGACTCCGATCGGCTAAACAAACAGCGTCAAATAAAGACGCGTTTACTCTCAACTCTCACTCAACGCGACTGCGTCGTCTGCGTGCTCGTCGAGTCGAAATCTTCTCGCGCCTCTTTCTCTCGCCCTCCACGATGTCTGGCCCGCTGGAGCGCTGGCTATCGACCGCACTCCCGCCCATCGACTATTCGGCACTCCAAGCCACAAGTACCCTCTATTGATCTGCTCCAGTCCAGCAGCCATCGCTGTTCATACCTCACACGCCATCATCATCGTTCTTCACCCGTGTTCGTTGCCATCGCCACTGTACATACTAATCAGGCGGCATTCTCTCTCGTCCTCGGTCAATGCGCGTTCTGAAGATCTGACCCTGGAGGGCATTGCGTGCATTTTCCCCTTGCCCATTCTTCTCTTACCCTGACTGACTTGGTTCGTTAATCTCTAGTTGAACGCGTGCCAGAGATTTACAGGCATCAGGACACCGATTAGCCAATTCGTGTTCAACAGCAAATAGATACATGATCCCTTTCGTGATCGTACGGTGAGTGTTCAGTTTTCTGTTGCTTGAACAGTCAATTGACACTCTCTATAGTACCACAACTTCCCCAGCGGCTTCGCCGCCTGTTTGGTGCGCTAACTGAATGAATTACACCGCAAGTGAGTCGCTTCCGCGCTAACCACAGCCCCTGCCTGTAGTTACCGCCGAAGAACCTGGTTCAGATGCACGCGAGAGAGAGATCGTTAGGGAATACGATCGAAGGGAGAGCGAAGTTGTAGGTCCTTATCGCGTACTATCAGAACACCAGCACTGACACCATCTTATCAGCACTCATCGGAACGTAGTGGCTTCGGTAACATGTCGCGTTCACGCACTCGAGGATGCTTGAACCCTACCTATCCTTGTCTGTACTCATTTGGCAGAGGCGGCGCCGGAAACATCAAGGAAGGCGATGGCCTCAATGCCTTCCTTCTCGACGAACGCGAACGTTGCGCGCGCCCTCCACGACAGCCTCATGTAAGCTCCGCCCTTTTCTTGTGAACAGTTACATCTGACAGTCCTCATCCTTCCAGGTACTCAACTGGAGGTGGTGGCTTAGCGAATATGGTGCAATCGCTCAGCCCACCCATCAAAAAACCATCGCACCAACACTCTACGTTCGAGTCACAGGTGGTGGCGTAGGCAACATGCGAGACCGCTCCCAGTCACGTCTGCCTCCCGGTACGCGACTAACAACGGGGGTGGGTTGTCTCCGAAGGGTCTCGATTCCTTCACGGGATACTGATCTTATTCCTGCGTCTGCGTCTGTAAGCCATCCCCGTTCGGTGTTCATTTTTGTGCAAAGGCAAGTTTTACCGCCCCATTTCGTGAGTCCATCTCTGACCTGTTCAAGCAATCAGACCTCTATTTCGGCGTATCTAAGTGGTACGCCCAGCTTCATTCCGTGCATAACTTCACGCTGATTGTTTGATAGGAAGTGTCCACGCTGTCGACACTCCAACAGCTCGCGAAGCAATAGCATAAATTTATAATATATTTCTATCTATTATACATCTATTTTCATACTATTTTGCGCGAACCGAGAGCCTGCTATGAATCATCCCGACCAACAGGAGACCATCGCCCGACACAGACTGATAGCATTGCAACTATCTGGCACGACTATGGTAAGGTGGCTGCCAGACATGACACTCGGGTACCAATGTTGACATTCTCGGCAGATGATAGGAAAATGGCAGCCGCTACTTAGCAGAAGTAGACGATGGCTGGAATCCGATGGTGGCTATGACAGCGGCGACGATAGTGATCAATGGCAACGTAGATGTCAATTTGTTTAGTGATGAACATCTAGCGGGAGCTTGGCGTAAAACGGAAAGAGAGAACAAGGGCAGTTGTAAGTATGTAAAATGCTATGATGGACAGATTCTGATGAATGAGATGCAATGAGACACATGCAAGAAATCATAATGTTCGATGGGAGGTGGTGCCCGACGGCCAACCAGATCCGAGTGCCAGGACGCGCAATTCGCTCAGTACCTCCGAAATATGCGAACCATAATCGTACGAATTCATGTTCGTATACTACTATACCTCATCGGCTGGTTCAGGCTCTGGCCGCCCGCCTGATCCTCAGACAGCGACATCGGCGGGTGCAAGTACGACTCTCGTCGTCCTATAGCGGCAAGCTGCCAGGCGGGACGCGTAGTTGCTGAAAGGGAAGTCCATGGATGACCACTGGGAACGAGCCGAAGACGTTGTCGAGTGAGCGTCAAAGGAGCTGTACGATACAGCAGAAGAAGGCGGTTCTGATGCAGAGTACAGCCTGTTTCCGTGTTTTCCAACAAGGAAGGAAAATCATGTATATTCTCCCTTGAGGGTGTCGAACCCTCCAAAGCCCCGAACGGCAAGGGAGCGGAACAGAGATAAGCTCAAAAGCACAACCAATCCACAAATAGCGAGTTGAGAACAGGGAAACCCAAATTTTTTGGTGGAGGATGCAGAACAAGGGCGGCGCGAGTGAGAGCGCGAGGAAGTGGGACGCGTGAGAGTGGTGAGGGGCAAGGAGAGTACCGGGAGGCAGATAAGCTTGGGAATGCCATGCCAAGAATAATAAGGAGGAACATACCTTTATGCCAGGATGCATGTACCATCCTGACCATGATCCAACACAAACACAGCGAGGCAGGACTAATCCAACAATTTAAAGCTCGTACTTGTGTTGTAGGTAGCAGCCGCCTCGTCCCGAGGACTTACGCTGGGTGTCAGGCGAGCCCGCATCAATACCGTACCGTCGTAAAGACAAGCATTCAGAAAGCATGCACCGAAACACATCCGAGAGCAGTGGCGGCGGCGACGACGACAACGTGGTGGTGGTAGGAATGCAAGTCGTAATGCCATCACGGATTGATCACGGAGCCGACAGTGAGGACTCCATAAAGGAGGTAATAAAACGACTGGATGAGGGTGGAATAAGGAGGAGGCGGTCCCAAAATAGAATCTGCCTCGGTAAGTTTTGCGCCCGGATTTGGATCTGCCTCGGTTCAAAAATAGCACCAGAGAGCATCACGGGTGCCTCGATATGACCAATTTTCCGTCGCCGGGACTATCGTCATGTCGAGGCAGCACAGCCACACGACCGATTTCACCAATTTTTCCCGAGCGACCGATTTCAAGACCGATTTTCACCGAAGCGACCAATTTGAGGCACGTGACCGAACACCTCGGTCATCTCGCCCATCTCGCCCGAGTCAGCGAGAGTTCGAATCCCCACCCGCCCCTCCCCTATTTTTTTTTTTTTTTTAAAAGTTCCTCAAAAAATTGCGCTGCCTGGTGAGCCCAGCGCGGCAAATTCTGGCGCACACACGCGTCCAATTCAACGTTTATCAACATCTACATACTGTGTAATAGTATCTACTAATGCAATGCACGTACATGCGTGCAACCGCTAAGACACCGGAGCGGAGCACGATGCTTGGCGGGGAGTCGGTTAATATCGGCGCGGCGCGAAATGCTCAAGAGAGCATTCCACATACCGGCGACGAAATTGATACAAGATGGCAGTGGAGCACTCCTGAGAGTTTGAAGTTGATGCGGCGCGTCGCCGTAGTTGACGGTGCGTTTCCGTTTCGACTACGGCGACGAGAACGAAAGAAGATTCACCGAGTGTTCTGAATTGCTGTCTTGCTCGGGAATGGCTATAGTCTGATCAAGAAGGAGGGAGACGTCATGTTCATCCAAAAGAAAAGTGGACATTTGTAGGCGTCCGACTCGGGAATATGGGGAGGTTCTTACGGCTCTTTGGAGTGCGGGTTGCTTCGAGGCTACAGGGAAACTTGCGCGTTAATCGAAAGTCTTCCCGAGAACATCATGCTCACGAGGTCCATCGTTTATCTATTCGAAAGCAGGAATTCAGACCACGATTAGATGCGTCGAACTAACCACTCACGGGATGTCCATCGAGAGAAGACACTAGCGGCGATGATGATGAAGACATTCATCTCCGAGACGTGGAGTTCTCGGGAGACTGCGGTGATGCCGGGCGCATAGCGACCAAAGAACGAGAGGAGGTTATTCCTGCACTGGTGGAACGAGTCATGGTGTTAGATATGATTCGAGATCGGAGGAGGGTGCTGGTGGTGATGTGGTGACGCGAAGAGGAGACGACAGATGTTGCATATGAACGGTAGAACTATTTGAAGATGGCGAACCGGGTCTTTTAGCAGGTGCATTGGAGCTAGAAGAAACATTAGTGGTGATGCGAGTAACAAGGACGGCGAGCTTACCTTGATAATGATGGTATCCGATGACTGGACCTCGAGAGTGATGGTGTTGCCTGTGAGAATCTTGACGAAGATCTGCATACCATCGCGCAGACGAAGGTCAAGGTAAAGGATGGATTCCTTCTAGACGTTGTAGTCAGAGAGTGTGCGTCAGTCTTCGAGTTCCTTGCCAGCGAAGATCAAGTGTTGCTGGTCAAGAGGAATGCCTTCCTTGTCCTGGATCTTGGCCTGCAACAAAGGAAAGAAAAGCTGTTGACCCGAGCAACATGAATAAAAATAAGAAGACAACATACCGAATGAATTGACTGACACCCACATCGGCGCCCAGCCCATGCTCGTCCCTCTCCACGCAGGAAGTCGCGTCTGCGGCGTGTCTTCACGCAAAATCTGCTACCCAATCCAACCCGCCACCTTCCGTGCCATCTCCGGCGTCTGTCGCATTGCCTGACCCAGCGGCGTTGTCGGTGTTGTCGAGGAATATCCATATTGCAACCTCGTTGGAGGGTTTAAGCTGGGCTCAGTGTCTCGGACAGCCTGAGATGCCCCCATTTCTGGGGGCTTATACGTAGCTGCGTCGTCGAATCGACGGCTTACGCGTTCCGGGATTTCAACGACATCGTGGTCGTTGGGAGGCGATCCGGGAGACAGAGGGAAGGAAAAACTGTGGAAGGGGGAGGAAGAAGAGTAATAAACTCTGATCGAGTCGTCTCGAATTTGGCCCATGGGCCAAAATCAAGACGACTCCGATCGGCTAAACAAACAGCGTCAAATAAAGACGCGTTTACTCTCAACTCTCACTCAACGCGACTGCGTCGTCTGCGTGCTCGTCGAGTCGAAATCTTCTCGCGCCTCTTTCTCTCGCCCTCCACGATGTCTGGCCCGCTGGAGCGCTGGCTATCGACCGCACTCCCGCCCATCGACTATTCGGCACTCCAAGCCACAAGTACCCTCTATTGATCTGCTCCAGTCCAGCAGCCATCGCTGTTCATACCTCACACGCCATCATCATCGTTCTTCACCCGTGTTCGTTGCCATCGCCACTGTACATACTAATCAGGCGGCATTCTCTCTCGTCCTCGGTCAATGCGCGTTCTGAAGATCTGACCCTGGAGGGCATTGCGTGCATTTTCCCCTTGCCCATTCTTCTCTTACCCTGACTGACTTGGTTCGTTAATCTCTAGTTGAACGCGTGCCAGAGATTTACAGGCATCAGGACACCGATTAGCCAATTCGTGTTCAACAGCAAATAGATACATGATCCCTTTCGTGATCGTACGGTGAGTGTTCAGTTTTCTGTTGCTTGAACAGTCAATTGACACTCTCTATAGTACCACAACTTCCCCAGCGGCTTCGCCGCCTGTTTGGTGCGCTAACTGAATGAATTACACCGCAAGTGAGTCGCTTCCGCGCTAACCACAGCCCCTGCCTGTAGTTACCGCCGAAGAACCTGGTTCAGATGCACGCGAGAGAGAGATCGTTAGGGAATACGATCGAAGGGAGAGCGAAGTTGTAGGTCCTTATCGCGTACTATCAGAACACCAGCACTGACACCATCTTATCAGCACTCATCGGAACGTAGTGGCTTCGGTAACATGTCGCGTTCACGCACTCGAGGATGCTTGAACCCTACCTATCCTTGTCTGTACTCATTTGGCAGAGGCGGCGCCGGAAACATCAAGGAAGGCGATGGCCTCAATGCCTTCCTTCTCGACGAACGCGAACGTTGCGCGCGCCCTCCACGACAGCCTCATGTAAGCTCCGCCCTTTTCTTGTGAACAGTTACATCTGACAGTCCTCATCCTTCCAGGTACTCAACTGGAGGTGGTGGCTTAGCGAATATGGTGCAATCGCTCAGCCCACCCATCAAAAAACCATCGCACCAACACTCTACGTTCGAGTCACAGGTGGTGGCGTAGGCAACATGCGAGACCGCTCCCAGTCACGTCTGCCTCCCGGTACGCGACTAACAACGGGGGTGGGTTGTCTCCGAAGGGTCTCGATTCCTTCACGGGATACTGATCTTATTCCTGCGTCTGCGTCTGTAAGCCATCCCCGTTCGGTGTTCATTTTTGTGCAAAGGCAAGTTTTACCGCCCCATTTCGTGAGTCCATCTCTGACCTGTTCAAGCAATCAGACCTCTATTTCGGCGTATCTAAGTGGTACGCCCAGCTTCATTCCGTGCATAACTTCACGCTGATTGTTTGATAGGAAGTGTCCACGCTGTCGACACTCCAACAGCTCGCGAAGCAATAGCATAAATTTATAATATATTTCTATCTATTATACATCTATTTTCATACTATTTTGCGCGAACCGAGAGCCTGCTATGAATCATCCCGACCAACAGGAGACCATCGCCCGACACAGACTGATAGCATTGCAACTATCTGGCACGACTATGGTAAGGTGGCTGCCAGACATGACACTCGGGTACCAATGTTGACATTCTCGGCAGATGATAGGAAAATGGCAGCCGCTACTTAGCAGAAGTAGACGATGGCTGGAATCCGATGGTGGCTATGACAGCGGCGACGATAGTGATCAATGGCAACGTAGATGTCAATTTGTTTAGTGATGAACATCTAGCGGGAGCTTGGCGTAAAACGGAAAGAGAGAACAAGGGCAGTTGTAAGTATGTAAAATGCTATGATGGACAGATTCTGATGAATGAGATGCAATGAGACACATGCAAGAAATCATAATGTTCGATGGGAGGTGGTGCCCGACGGCCAACCAGATCCGAGTGCCAGGACGCGCAATTCGCTCAGTACCTCCGAAATATGCGAACCATAATCGTACGAATTCATGTTCGTATACTACTATACCTCATCGGCTGGTTCAGGCTCTGGCCGCCCGCCTGATCCTCAGACAGCGACATCGGCGGGTGCAAGTACGACTCTCGTCGTCCTATAGCGGCAAGCTGCCAGGCGGGACGCGTAGTTGCTGAAAGGGAAGTCCATGGATGACCACTGGGAACGAGCCGAAGACGTTGTCGAGTGAGCGTCAAAGGAGCTGTACGATACAGCAGAAGAAGGCGGTTCTGATGCAGAGTACAGCCTGTTTCCGTGTTTTCCAACAAGGAAGGAAAATCATGTATATTCTCCCTTGAGGGTGTCGAACCCTCCAAAGCCCCGAACGGCAAGGGAGCGGAACAGAGATAAGCTCAAAAGCACAACCAATCCACAAATAGCGAGTTGAGAACAGGGAAACCCAAATTTTTTGGTGGAGGATGCAGAACAAGGGCGGCGCGAGTGAGAGCGCGAGGAAGTGGGACGCGTGAGAGTGGTGAGGGGCAAGGAGAGTACCGGGAGGCAGATAAGCTTGGGAATGCCATGCCAAGAATAATAAGGAGGAACATACCTTTATGCCAGGATGCATGTACCATCCTGACCATGATCCAACACAAACACAGCGAGGCAGGACTAATCCAACAATTTAAAGCTCGTACTTGTGTTGTAGGTAGCAGCCGCCTCGTCCCGAGGACTTACGCTGGGTGTCAGGCGAGCCCGCATCAATACCGTACCGTCGTAAAGACAAGCATTCAGAAAGCATGCACCGAAACACATCCGAGAGCAGTGGCGGCGGCGACGACGACAACGTGGTGGTGGTAGGAATGCAAGTCGTAATGCCATCACGGATTGATCACGGAGCCGACAGTGAGGACTCCATAAAGGAGGTAATAAAACGACTGGATGAGGGTGGAATAAGGAGGAGGCGGTCCCAAAATAGAATCTGCCTCGGTAAGTTTTGCGCCCGGATTTGGATCTGCCTCGGTTCAAAAATAGCACCAGAGAGCATCACGGGTGCCTCGATATGACCAATTTTCCGCGTCGCCAGCCGCTGAACAGACTTGAACAGAATAGTCGAACGAACACATCGATTTGGAACCAATTTTTGACCAAAGATGAGCTAATCCTCTATGAATCGTAATCGCATATTAATGTTATTGCAAGCACAGTGACACAGGTAATGTTCATGCACAGTAGCACTGGAGGCCAGGTCACCCAGGTGAACAACATCAGTGGCTCGGCCACCGCAATTAACACACACCAGAGTACATAGTGCTTGAGAGTATCATACGCAGCAGACTGTTGGCTTAGCCAAAGTTCGGCCAAAGCGGAGACGAGTACTTATCGCGTGGCCCAGATCAAAAGGCGCTTATGCCGTTTCGGGCATTTCATTTGTCAGGCTTACTCGCAGCTTGTCCTCGAACATACTCGAAGATGGTGGTGGGGACGCGCGTTGTCTTTTGTGCACGCGCGGCAACACTCCCAGAATGTATAAATACTGCCATCTGCGGCGCACATCCCATCTCAAATCTCATCCACCATGTTCAGCCAATCTCACTACCCATCTCGGTACACTCAACCCAGTCCCCGGGACAAGTACCTCGCTGCTCTAGCTCAAGCCAAAGCAGCTGAGGAGGAATTTCTTGCCGCTGAGGCCATCGAACAGGAGGAACGTCTCCTCCGCCGTCGCCTGGAGGAACTTCAGCTCCAACGACAACAAGTCTCCCTGCCCTCCTGTGGCGCACCGGACCGTCTTGCTTTGCTTCGTCTACAACTCCAACAGGAGGAGCAGGCCCAAGCGGAACTCGTTCGCCAGAGAGAGGCGGAAGAGGCTGCCTTGGCAGCACTTCAGCTCGAGAAGGAGCGCCAGCAGCATGCCCAGCTTGAACTTCTACTCGAGCAACGGCGCAAGGAGCAGGACCAACGCAGACTGCTGATTAGTTTGACGGTGAGTCTCGCCTTCAATCTTGCCCCGTCTTCCTAACGACTCACCTTCATTGATTTCTAGCCGCAAGCTCCAAGGCAGACACCCTCATATCCTCGTGCGTGCAGGATTCCCAAGGTCAAGGTAAGACATCCATGCTCGAGCCGTTTATGTCACGTTGACTCTTGAATCGTCCAGAAACCTGCTGTCCGAAATGAGCAACCACAGGCTTCGCCAACAATTGAGGAGATCTTGCAACACTTGCTCGGGCCTCAGGCATCATCCCGTACGCCAGAGCTCGAACGAAGGCCTATCACGCCGTCCGTCGGCGCCGCTCAATCCCATACCACTGCCATCGAAGAGGGGAACGCCATCTTCCCTCACATCTCGCTGCTTCAACCCCAGCCTACGCCGGTCGAGGTGCAGTCTGCACCTAGTACGATTTCCGCTCCTGCACGTCCTGCGGCGAAAGTCGAGAAGTCCACCCCGCCTGTACCGACCGTGTCGTCCAACGAATCTTCCGCAGACAACGCCGGTAGCCTCGAACAGATTTTGAAGAGTCTCTTCGGCGACTCAGTCCAGATCAAGGCTAGTACACCAAATGGGGCTTCATCCGTGCCCTCTTCATCGCAAGCAATACCCGAACCGAAGACGGTTAGTCTTCTTTTGTTATTGAAAGTTATCTCGTTGAGTCCATATTTTCAGAAGCCCTCCGTGTCACCTCTTGCCTCCTCTGCACAGCAGGGTCGACCTCGATCTGTCCCCGTTGACGTCAAACCTACTAGTTCTTCTACTCCGGCACCGACTTCGAAAACGGAGCAAGTCGAGAAACCTGCGACAAGTCCGTTTTCTGCTACAGACGCGGCTGCCGGCTTGAAGAGCCTCTTCGGCGATGCTGTTAGCGTCAAGGCTTTTACTCCCAGCGAAGGAGCTCAGTCTTCTTCTTCCCAACCTACTTCTATACCCCAGGCGGTCAGTACTTCTTTTGTTGTGTGTTGATTCGTAATCTAAATGGTATCTTTAGAAGCCTGCTGCGCCTCATCCTGAGCCTCGGCGTCCCAAGTCTCCAGCCAGTTCGCTCAAAGAGCAACAACTGGACGCTCGTCTAACTAGCGACGAAATCACTGAAATCGAGGACCTCTTTCAGGCTATCTTCAACTATCTTTCCGATGCCAATTCCCCGGCACCGGCGTCCTCTACCGCTACTACGAGCGACACGTCTTCGTCCAAGGGTAAAGCGAAAGCCGAGCCGGCTCCCGCCACCAAGGATACTACATCCTCGGACCTTGCAACATCACTAGCGACAGTCAACAGCATCGAAACTGCCTACCGCTCTCTCGTCGACGATTTCACTTTCCCTAATCCCCTCGACTTCACTCCCATCAGCTCGCCCGCCTCCTCGGATACGGAGCAGCCGCTTACGTCGCTGCTCGCGAACACGGCGCGCAATGCTCCTCTGCGCTATTACGAGCAGGCGCTGAGCGGGTTGCTAGCGGAGCTGGACTCTGTGGAGAGCTTTGGGCATGAGGAGTTGAGGGCGAAGAGAAAGGAGGTTGTTGGGCTTGTGGAGGGCGCTTTGGAGGATTTGGAGAGGGAGGTGGAGGGGCGGTTGAGGGCTAAGTCTGCAAAGGATGCTAAGGAGCGAGCAGCTAGAAAGGCTGTCCAGGAGTCAGTCCGCACAGAGGGCTCTCGTATGCCCATCGAAGTTGCCGCCAAATCCGTTGAAGCCGTCGTCGCCAATACACCGGCCGAAGTCGTCGCTGCCGCCACACCTGCCGAAACCGCCGTCACAGTTACACCTGTTGAATTCGTTGATTCTTCGACACCGTCTCCCAAAGTTGACACCTCTGTCCCAGCTATCGAGCAAGGAGCACATCATGCTGCCTGTTCGGAGACCTCCGCATCACTCTTCGTTGACGAACCCACCATCGAGGAACCGGAGGCGGCTCTCGAGGACTCAATCATCATTCAGGACAACGCGTCCGACTTGGTCGACTCGGAGAGTAACTCTGACGAGTCTGATCACGAGGAGGCCGCCGCTCCTACCGCCTCTGTTGGCACAGTCAAGCCTAATGATGGGGCTCTGTCAGTACCTCAGTCGGAGAAGAAGGTTGTTGACGATGCGGGCAGCGATTGGTCGGAAGTTGAGGCTTAAGGTAGAATCCTTATTGTACTTATGAACCAAATGAACTACGGACTCTCATGCAATGTATGATATCTTTTTACCTACGACATCAATTTATATTCCAAACAATGTTGATCATGAACTGAATGCAAATGTAAAGTGTGATTTTAAGTCTTAAGTCTTCAATGCCGACGGTGTGGGTATATACTGCTTAAAATCTATGTACTACACCGACTTCTCCCCGACGTTTGAAAGTAACATAATATTGTGGCGCACTAGCCCCAGGCCTCATGATATTCGCATCCATGACATTTGGCGTTACAGCAGCTCTCGGTCAAATGATTGCTCTGTTGTCGCTCTCGGCCGCACTACTAACATCTTTGCTCAAGACATAACGAAATGCAAGATCAGTGGCGTTGTTGCAGAGTGTGCGGGCTTTTTTGCTGTACGTCTGCTGACGATTGATTGTGCTTATGGCACAGATAGCTACAACAAGGTTTGGGAGTGCTGTATCACTGTATGGACATCGATTGAGGATAGATGATAAACTTTCCGGCGTCGGCGACAGGTCGCCCGCTTTCCTATTGCCTTCCTGAACATTAGCTAAGGCCAAACCCACTCTACTCAATCTGAAATTTAGTCTATGTCTGCACATTGGAATTGGGAGATTGTCTGCATATCAGAACCTCACAATCTGGGAATTCGGATCTGGCTTGGCCGTGAGAACATATTCCAAATGGGACAGCCGCGTCGACATCCGCGATTTCGATTTCGATCAAACTCTCTCTTCCTCCGTCTTACGGTCTTGTTCCACTCTTGTTCCCTCTAAATGGACGGTCTTTGGACATATCCGACGTATGGAACGGCGGCATCTTTTATTCACTTTGACCTAAGACCTTGCCAACAAAAGGATAACATCATTGCATTCTTTCCCCAACGTATGTCAAAGACACGAACAACAAAGGTTTTTGATGATGGCCTGTGGCGCCTATAAATATATAACGTGTGTACCCAGTTCTGCGCCTTGACAACACAAACTTTTCTGCCTGGCCATGGATCGTCTTCGCAGTGTATTCAAACGGTATGCTTCGTTCCCTTGCTCCAACAGAAATGCACTGACTTCTGTAGCTCACCTAGACATAAAATCGTCCGTCGATCCGTCTCTATGACACTACCGGTCGAGTGGCCTGCTCATCTGGACATCATCGACATTCGCGCAGGCGCAGAGGCACGTTCAATCGAAGACCTAACGTCCATATTCCCTCCACCCCCTCGAACCCCACCTCGTCCACGCTCTACGTCCGGCTCCACCAGCACCACTATTGTGGCTCCCACACCGAGAGCCTTCGTCTACGTGCATCCAATTCAGCATCAAGTCAAGCGCAAAAGTAGTCTTGACGCGCCTCGTCAAAGAGCCGAAAGCGATCGTCCGCGCAGGACCATCACGCTCAAGGCGTCTTTTCAATACTTGAGGCGCTCAGCGAGCAAGTGTTCAATCGCAAAAGAGATGCAAAGGCCCACTGTCACGAAAGCGAAGGTGACCAAGACGCAGCAGCGGCAGTACTCGCGTTTCTCGAAACCGCTTCCTCCCATTCCCACCTTTGAGGACTGAGTGCGACCGTCCGCGACGGTTACTGTTATGCATTTGCATTATGTTACATGTATTCACAATTTCAGCTCTTACGCTATCCAATGTACGGTACCTCGACCATCAACATCTATAGAACATTTTACTACTGATCATCTACACAATTTAGTTGTATCATTTCTTCAAGTCGACATCGTCGTACGAGTTGCCGACTGCTGGCACCCATTTCAGTTAATCTCCTTCACAATGTTCGAATTTTGATGACATTGACACCATGACCCAATCTGGTTGTAACGGCGGCAGGCGCGCTTCGATCATACTTTCTTTCTACCTTCATGGCAAAAAATGGCCTCCTCCTCGACGTGTCCGCTCCTCGCAAATGCGTATCCTGAATCCGGTAACATTCTCGACTCGTTCCAACGTTAGCCCAAATATCTGTCTCTGTGCAAGGCCCGGGCCATTATTGGGGGCAAAAAAGATGGACGACCGCCCGACCTGCTGTGTAGACTCAGACTGTCGTCGTCGGTCATGCAACACAGCAGATGACAAGTTCAAGTTGCCTTATAGGAACCGACGGTGGGGCGACAACGGAGAGTCCGGGGCGCTATCGTCCTCGGTAAATAGGCGAAAAACGTTGGTGAATTGATTGTATGGTACCGCAAATTCGCGACGCGTCTAGCCTGATTAAATTCCCCACTCCGGCGCCAAGAGGTTCTGAGATTGAAGCTAACCAGCGCCGGGGACGTCAAGGCGCGCGACGGTTGGAAGCGGTTGATGCGGTAAGGTACGTCCTCTGCATCGTTGTCCTTCGATGACTTGGCTAAGCTGAGATCTTGTAGATACCTCGGGATCGACGACCATTTAACGAGCAAAGCCATCGACCATCCTTGAATATTTCAAGAGTTCGCGTACCCAAGTTCCGAAGCCCAGCTTTCTGTTTACCTTTGAAATTAGGGTTCGTGTTCCGTTCACGAGATGATGCGGTGGAATGATTATGGAGCGAAAGACCGTGGCTGGTGCATCCCCACTCGTGAACGGTAATGAGTGGTAATGGACGGTTATCGCTGGGAATTGCCCCCGTCCCCACATCTGACCAGATGCTACCCCATGGGGTGACCCTAGCTACCAGATTGGGTCAGAACTACTGATCCAATTTCTTTATGGATTGAGTGAGCCAACGTCGATCATGTTTAGAGACTCAGCTGACCCTTTCTTTGAAGCGGACCCTGGTCGTGTTTTCTTATAAATTCACATCGCTTCCGGATGGATTCTTCATGCCCTTTCCAAGTTCATCATGACAGACAAGCACGACATCATACAACGAGAAGACTTGGAGAAGCCGGAGACTCATCGTGTGGAGCATACGACACATGGTCAAGTTGTTGAGGTCTCTCCGTATGTCCCCTTTGTCGTTCTTCTGGTCGAGAAAACTGACGCGTTCCGTAGCGAGAAGGCGGATCCAGCCTTTCGGCAGTTCGGCGATGAGCGTATCGAAGTCACTGAAGAAGATAACAAAAGAATCCTGAGGCGCACTGACCTGTTCATTCTTCCGGTGCGTGCCTTGCGTGTATTCCCCCCGCCAGAACTAAAAATTCTTCCGTCCTCTTCTCTCTAGCTGTTAGCTTGGGTATGTCGATTTATTCGCCTCCTTTTGCACCACCACTAACAACCTCCTCAGGTATACTGGTTACAAATGTAAATCTTCACCTGTTAACGCGCTCGGTCTTTAACTCAGCGCAACTCATATTTAGTCTCGACAAGACCATCCTAGGCTACGCGGCAACATTTGGACTGAAGACCGACGCGCACCTTGTTGGCAGTGAGTTTCTGTGACCTCCCTTGATTTCATCTTACTTACGCACGAACAGATCAGTACTCCACCATCGGTATGTTAGCATCATGTAGTTGTCGCGGTCTTCCGGAATTGTTTTCCCTAGGTTCTCTCAACGCTATCGCACAGCTCGCATGGCAACCGTTCTCCAGCTACTTACTCGTCCGGGTCAAGCCTCGCCACTTGATGCCTGTCATCGTATCATGCTGGGGAATGTACGTCGACGGTAATCCTTTTTTGCCATTTACTGATTTCTACTCCAGTGCTTGCTGTGGTATTGCGGCGAGCACGAGGTGAGCACACTTTACCTTATTACATTCTCGAGCGCAAAAACTGACCCGTCGCTAAGCTTTGGCGGCCTTGCTGCGAACCGTTTCCTTCTTGGTCTCTTCGAAGCGGCGTGCCTGCCTTTGTTCTCAATCTTGACAGCTGTCTGGTGCGTTTGCTGATCAAAGCCTGTACACACACTAAGCCTCGCAACAGGTATCGCCGTGCTGAGCAACCTCTTCGCGTGGCTATTTGGTATGGTACAAACGGCATGGGTACGATCATGGCGTCTGTATTCGCGTATGGGTTCGGTTCTATCAAGAACCCCGCCATCCACCACTACCAAATCCTGTTCTTGTTCTGCGGTCTGGTGAGGCTTGCTTTATGATCAATTCGTGTTTCACCACTGATACCATTCCAGATGACCGTCCTCACCGGTCCTCTCATCTACTGGCGACTGGACAACTCGATTAGTGAAGCTCGCTTCTTGACACCCGAAGATCGACACAAGGGTGTAGAGCGTCTTCGTGCGAACAACACCGGTACCGCGGCCACGAACACATACAAGTGGTACCAGGTCAAGGAGGCGTTACTGGAGATTCAGACCTACCTGTTTTTCGGAATGACCTTGTTATTGAAGTAAGCTTCTGCGACCCACTTGTCTCAACTTCTTCGTAATGGTTTTCTCTTCAGCGTTGGGGCATCCGTTACCACCGTCTTCGGACCTCTTGTCTTGCAGGGCCTTGGCTACGACAAATATCGGACATCTCTCCTCAACATGCCATTTGGCGCGCTCCAAATGCTCATCATAGGGGCGGCGTCCTACTGCACCTACCACTTTCGGAACAAGTCCGTCACGATTTGCGTGTTCATCCTGCCTGTCATCGCCGGACTTGCAATGTTATGGGGTAAGTACCTAGAGTTGACTTGTCCGTAGCAGCTGCTGATTGCTTGCAGCACTTCCGCGCGACAACCAAGGTCTACTTCTCTTCGCTTACTACCTGCTTGCTTTCCTCTTCGGCGCCAACCCTTTGATCATCTCGTGGCTATCCGCGAACACTGCCGGATCGACGAAGAGGAGTATCTCGATCTCTGGGTTAGTGTTTTGTGACAGTAGGCAAGAAAAAGCGTCCAACTTGACATTACACAGATACAACGGTGCCGCGGCAGCTGGTAACATCATCGGGCCCCTTCTGTTCACCGACGACGACTCTCCGCTGTACCACAAAGGTCTCAAAGCGACGTTGATCATTTTCATTGCTATGTTTGCCTGCGTGATGTAAGGCTCTCCTTTGATGCTTGAATACGACTGTTCTCATCTCGTTTTGATAGCCTCCAAGTCGTCAACTTCATGATTCTCAACCGCCTCAAGGAGCGCGAACGTGTTAAGAATGGCAAACCGGCCAAGATCCACGACGCATCCATGGAAAAGAAATACACGCAGAAGGCGGAAGAAAAGATGGATGAGAGCAAACTGGAGTCAAGCACGACTGGCGCTCATCTCGGCGACAATGCTTTCCTTGACTTGACGGATCGTGAAAACGATGAGGTGCGTCCAAGTTCATTGATGTCTGTCTGTCTGTTGGATATTCATGTCCTGCTTTATAGTTCGTCTACGTCTATTAAGAACGCTGTAGCACCAAATTCATGTATCTGTAATTTTACGACCCGCGCACCGTTCCGTTGGTGCTGTGAATGTTTGTCTGAAAGCGCGTTTGGGCTCGGTTCACGTAAGTCGGTTATGTAGCCGCTTGCCACCATCATCTAAGTAGTAGTGGCGGTATAGAAACTCGCAGGAAACTGGCTGGGCGCGGTACACATATGATAATTTCAGCGGCCATCATAGGATTCTGGGGCAAGAACCTTATAGTCACCCGCATTATGGCAGCTACCGTACGACGACGGTCTTTACGGATTCCCTTGGGCCATCTATGCGCCTGATCATAATTGGCTACCTTCGTCGAAGACGGGCCTGCCTAGACCGAAGCGTCCTTGTCATGAACTTTCAACACCTAACGACACGATGAAGCTATAAGAACGAACTTGTGCATCGAGACTTTTCAACACGAGAAGTCGAAGTACGTTCATGTGAACTAGGAAACACGAAATTAATACCCAGTCAGCGGTATGCTCCGCGCGTACTAGAAACCCTTCTTTAGATCGCACGATCTGTGACGATAGCCTGCAATGGCCTCACGTCCGTCCATAATGGGACCATATAATCACGAAAGGCCTTCCGTAGTGAATAAAGGCCTGCTTCGACAAAACAATTGAGGCACCTAGTTTCGAACAGTTGCATATCGAACTTGCGCATCAAGTTCGCAAAGGTCAGATAAAGTTCGCACCATGCCAACCTGTCAACGCTCCGCAAAAAGAGGAATCAGGAGTGCACTGTGACTTACTTCATGCCCACACAATTCCTTGGGCCTCTGGAAAACGCAACGAGGTACTTGTCCAGCTTCCGAGCGTCCGGCCCGATCCACCTCTCCGGTTTGAACTCATCGGGGTCGAGAAAGATGTCGGGGTTTTTCAGTACGAAGGGTTGACCAACGCCGATGACAGTCTGCAACACTGTCACTATTCTGACTTCAGGCTTAAGACTGAATGGATTCACGTACTCCAGCAGGGATCGGCCTTCCGTCAATGACTGTTGTGGTAGGGACGGCACGCGGAAGAACAACGGGTACGCCCGTGCTCAACGCTCAGCGCTCAGCCTTGAAGAGCCTCTTTAACAACACCAGTCTTTTTTGAGAATGAATGTAATGCATGCCCGGCACCTTGGAGCAGACAATCTCACCAGATAAGGTAGTTTCTCCGCCATTTCGTACGAGAATGGCGTGTCCTTCTCTGGCCAAGCAACCTGTAACACGGATTGAAGTGTCTTCATCACCGTTGGGTTGGACAAGAGATGAAAGAACCCGATCGGCCCGTCACTGAATGTGTAGATAAATTTCGACGCGATAAGGGTCAGCAACAGCGCCATGACTTCAATTGCAGAGCTTAGTTGAATCGAATCCTGCCAAATTGGTTGATGTACGAAAGAAATTTGAACTGGCCGTTGACATATGAAGGTCGTCCTTGCGTCGGACTAAAGCTTCTATCAATATGAGACCCTACACATCTGCTATATAGAGCCTCTTGAGGCTGACCACGGTGGACCATGCCACCAAGCATGTCTATCGTCTTCTGGGCATGCTTCTGGGTCATAATGCGGCCATCCTGAATCGTGGGTATCATTGACAGCCTTTACCACCATCGTCAACTTCCCTTCCCTCTCCAATGCCCCCAGTTCTCTCTTCAAGACTTGCAAATCATGCTTCATACAACAGTCCACCTCGACCAATGCTTTGACATTCGACCGAGTCTCCAAAACCATCATGAGTTGGTCGATGATATCCCGGTCTTCTGTCAGATCCATGAAGGTAAATATGAGAGTGATGGAGCGCAGCGATAATAGAGCATCCGGCTGAGTGAGCTTTGCCACGGATTCTTGCATTTTGATGGAGGAAGGTATGTATAGCACTGTGATATCGACGAGATTTCGAAATACCACATGGGTCAAGTCAAGACGACAGAGCAGTCTCTTGTCGAAAATGAAGAGGGTTTTCAACGAGTTGACGGAGCGTTGTAGAAATTGATGTAGGATCTCACACTGCGAATCACATGTGGAGTCGTATACAAGGAGGACTTCAAGGGAAGGGAGTGTGAGAGCCCGAAGCATCAACAAAGAGTCCACGCCGAGTGTGGTGATCTGTGGGACGATGACAGCTGAGATATCTCCACCAAGGTCGACCTGATCGATATCAAAACAGGTGAGATGGACTTCAGTGGCATATGTGTAGCTCGATATGTACTGCACGTCGGAGAGGGCATAAATGCCCGCCTCAAGATGGGTAAGTGGAAGCCCCTCGACAGGAGCTATCTGGAGGCGCGTCGATGGCAATGCCGCTCGACGGAGCCTGGGCGCACACAACGAGGGGGTTGCGAGCCAGTCAAATTTCTCAAGGCCAAGCATATCGCTACGACGTGATGGTTCTCCGATAATGTAGAATTCCTCAAGTAAAGGAAATTCACCTTCAGACCGACTCATCAAATCGAATAGGCAGCCATATCCTTCGTAGCCGAGGACGAATTCTACGAGCTTCCATCGATGAGAATGCTCTATGAGGAGCTTCATCATATCTGCGACGACATCCAATACGTCGACACAGATGACCGTAATGCCGATCTGCAGCGGCTGATCTCGGGAGCGACGGAGGTGCTCGCGTAGACATTCCAAGTGGCGCGGTCGGGGTAACCAACGGCGTGAGGCAATGGTCAAGGTTGACCACAATGACGATGTTGAGAGCATAAGGATCCTCCATGAGGAACAGACTCGCCCAAGGGTCCAAGGCGCTCTTGCATTATCAAGACTGTTATACGGCTGTTGGCAAAGGTCGGGTGGAAGCTGGGTAATGCTACACGGGTGGGAAGCAACGTTCATCTTGAGAGGAGGCCTAAAAGGGGTGAATTCTCTGAAAATTGTTTATCTGGTCAGAATTTACTAACTGCTGATGAAGGTGGAAAGGAAGCGTCTTACCTGACACGTGGCCATCGATATCGCTTCTTCTCGATCGCGATACAAATCCTAATAGGACGACAGAATTCGTTCAACTCGACTAAAAGACCGGAAGCGTGGTGGGAGAGGACCGAACACAGAAATATGGTGACCGTTAGGTCAAGACTACATTCATCATCAATCCATTTATCGTTCACGTCGTCAAAAGCGTCGGGAGAGGATTTAAAGTACGCCAGTATTTGGTCTGAGTCCGACACAATTCGGCGTGTGTAGCAGGCTGCGACGAATGAGAGGTTTATGATGGAGGCTACTGGTCAAAGTTTGCTGGAAATATTCAAAGGAAGTAAGTAAGAATGCCCAATTGGTTTACTCTACATCGAGTATTTTCCTTCGACGCTGCCGTAACATAGTAGAACAAGGTCCTTCAACTCGCGATGAGAAGTCAACGTGTAACAGATTGCTTTCGGGCGCACGCGGATATATGGAAGCCTGTGTACACCATCCCTCGCCGCGTAAATAGCAGCGCCCATGGTTCCCTGTTGGCCACACACAAGTCATAGCGGTCCAAACAATGCTACAATTGAGTGGACACATGAGTTACCTGTATCCAGTACATGAGGAGAAGGTGAACATCTCGCTGAAACTCCAAACGTACTGATGATGATGTGGGGGCGGCCACTGAAGCTTGAAGAGTCAGCTGCGCTCTGAGCCGCCATCCTGTTTCTACATCAAGGCACAGACAAGCAGCCACTCGCTAGAGGCCATATCTCGTTCGTGAAGTTAGGCATCGCGGCTGTAAATTAAAGACTCCAAGGCCGTCTACACGAAGCACATATTCGAGTCAGACGTCCAATCCACAGACTTGAAGCCTTGAGCAATGCCAATCATCGATTCGCGTTGGTTTGATAATGTTACTGAAGTGAACATCTGTTTTGCGGAACTTGAACATCCAAACAGTTGATCAGTTATTCATAGACGTACGAGAGAAGGAAGAGTAAAATCATCTTCGGCGTCCCCACAATCTCCTTGATGGGCTGTGTCGTAAACTTGTTCAAAAAGCGCTAGACTGTGGGGAACATCAGCTGTTGCCCCCTTGGATAACCACCAACTCGAAGCTGCGCATAAACCCGAAGATGTCTCTCGCCTTTACCATTCGACAGCTTGTAGCGACGGAAGGTATGGGGTGCTCCTTGCCGTTGAACGGCAGACCTTGACATCCACTAGAGCAGAAGAAGTCCCTGGCTGGATTGGAAAGTATTCCGGGCTCAAAGCGACGGAGGAGGCACTCGCGAAAGCTTTCGCCGACGGTATGCAGAGACGTCACGTCGTCTTCTATGCTGAATCTGGTGTCAGACCTTTTCACGGCCACTGTCAACGGGAAAAAGGAAGTCGGCGGCGATACAACGTATGTCGGCCCGTTCTGGACGACGACTGTCCTTTGTGGTCTCCTTGGCGGCGAAGTATATGTCGCAGAGACGGCCGATGAGGAGAAGAAGATCGTGGGGTGCGCTGTTTGGTTCCCACCAAAGCATTCCATGTACGACACGTAAGTCATGTCCTTTGTCTTGAGATCGTGAGCAAGACATCAAGGGATATGGTTTAGCAAAGAGGAACAAGACTTCGTTCTTGGACCTCTCATGGGCTCGTTCCCCCCAGAGCTCCAGGAGTGGTGGGGGAAAAAGGTTTCTTTCTGCTCCCATCCATTGATCGTCTCTAATCACAGCCACAGTTCCTCCCTCAATACGATGTGCTGAACGACGCGACGTTAGGCCCTGGAGTGAAACACGCATCGTGGCACTTACAAACTATCGGTGTTGACCCCGCTTACCAGCGCAAAGGAGCAGCCAGGCAGTTCATTGACACCGTTCATCGAAAGGCCGCAGCGCAAGGTGAAACACTCGTCCTCGAGTGTGCAAAGGAATCCAACGTAAGTTGTCCTCCTGGCACATATGTCTAGACTTTCTGACAATTCCAGGTTCGTGTTTATAACGCCCTTCATTTCGACCTGGTCTTGCCCAAGGCGAAGGTGGGCGTCATCGAAAACCCGACGACACACGACTATCAAGACACATTCGTAGGCGTCAACGGTTATCTCGGATTTCCGATGTGGGTGATGCGTCGTGGTCCCGGAAAGTAGGATTATTCTAGTAGCCACAGGGCCTAGAACATATGTAACCGTACGCACAATAGCAACTCACATACTAGTACGAGTCGTCTTGTTTCCGAGATATTTTGACAGGCGGAAATGTAGACATTCCAAGTGGTGCGGTCGGGGTAACCAACGACGTGAGGCAATGGTCAAGGTTGACCACAATGGCGATGTTGAGAGCATAAGGATCCTCCATGAGGAACAGACTCGCCCAAGGGTCCAAGTCGCTCTTTCATTATCAAGACTGTTACACGGCTGTTGGCAAAGGACTGCAAAGATGTCCAGCAGTATCTCGGGTAGAAGCGGGTAATGCTATACGGGTGGGAAGCAACGTTCATCTTGAGAGGAGGGCCTAAAGAGGTGTGAATTCTCTGAAAATTGTTTATCTGGTCAGAATTTACTAACTGCTGATGAAGGTGGAAAGGAAGCGTCTTACCTGACACGTGGGCCATCGCTTCTTGCTCATGTCCTCGATCGCGATACAAATCCTAATAGGACGACAGAATTCGTTCAACTCGACTAAAAGACCGGAAGCGTGGTGGGAGAGGGCCGAACGCACAAATATGGTGACCGATTGGTTTGGAATGAATTCATTCGGGATTGGTTCCACGCAAGACGCGGGACCCATCACTACTTTCCACCATAATCACCACATGCTCGCCGATTATTAACATGGCCCATCAAGACTCTTTGACCGAGGAATTGTGGCTGTTCCATCAGCGTAATTGTCTTTGTTTCTGAAATTGGACACTCTTTGACCACACCGGAACGCCTCAATAATAAGAGGACTCCATTCCCTTTACAATGGTCATTCACCTAGCTCCCATGGTGCGTTCCCTTTCCGTCTTTTCGACAAGCATTTCACGCCTGTCTGTCAGCCACCCATCGAACGCCTCCGAATTGGCTCTGGTATTCAAGAAACATGCAAGCAGTTATACTACACCGTTAGCGAGGTTCCGCCCCCCCTACGATCCCTCCTCCATCTCGAAATCCAGTCTGACGATACAGTCCCATTGGAAACAAGCTACGAGTTCTATAGGCTCTTACAGGAGCTCCAGCTCGGCTATAGCGTCGAGTGCATGGCTCTCATCGGATTGAGTTGGCGTCGGAGCCTCAATCCACAAGCACTTAGTGCGACTATCACGTTTCCCGGATTACGCCAACTCCACCTCGCGGGCATCCAGTGCACGCAACAGCAACTCGCAGACCTCCTTTCATCACTCCCATACTTATCCGAGCTCGAGATTGGAGGGAACATGGCGATCGACATTCGTCCCCCGATTTACGCAGATGGTCGTCGGAACTCTTGGACCGCCCACACTTTCGAAAACGTTGGTCATCCCAACTTGGCCGCCATAAAGGCCGGGCAGCGTGGTCCTGTCTTGCGTAAATTGTCTATGAGCTTCGACCAGGCAAACAGGAAACAAAAGATTCTCCAGCTCTTCACTAGCAGGGACTCGCCAGTAATCACGAGCACTCTGCAGGATATTACGATTGAAGGAGACTCTATCGACAACTCAATGTTGGATTATCTCTCTTTGCTTCTCGAACTCGCTGGACGAAGCCTGAGACTTCTTACCATAGGCGATCTTTGTACTGGTAAGAGACTTTGTCTCTACAAGCAGTATAATGTATTAACGCGCATATTCACAGAGCAGCGTCTAAATCCCTTGCAGATATATTCTGTGCCCATTCTCAGAATCACGATCGGCCTGTTTTTACCATCGGGGATCGCTCACTGTCTGGGTTGGTGGGCTCGGACATTTCAAGTCCTTGATAACAACAATGCGCTCCGACACCTGGAGATACTTCTCGACGTGAAATACGACGGCAACAGAATGGAGCGCCCTCTATCGACGGACTTACTAGACTCGTGGCACGCGCTGGACGAGGCACTGTGCCGCAAAGAGTTTGTCCTCCAGGGTCTAAAGATCCACTTGCGATGCTGTCCGAAGACTAAGGATGAGGGTCCTTCTTTGTGTCACACACTGAGAAATACATGGCTCCCTGGTACGATCGCAAAACATCGAATGAACGTCGACATCATCAATAATGCATTCGAGTTCGACGAGTCATCTTACTTGCACTCAGACGCAAGTTCTCTCGTCGGTGAGTATACTATCTCGGTCGTTGAAAGACACGCTTATTTAACGCTCATTCAAGGGACCTTCAACCAACTACGATTACAAGATAGTCCGTTCTGATACCTAGGGCTGATCCTAAATATCATGCTACAAATACAGATATCCTCCTCATTAAAAACGTAATATATCCAATGCCTCAGAATCCTCGTAATATACAGGTCTCTTAGCTGCAACCTGTTTAACAATGTCCAAACCCTGTTCACTAAGCGTATGCTGCCAAACGCTCTTGAACCCCACCGTCTGAGCATTCTGACTTCGCATAATCGCCTTCGCCCCATAACCCGTCGAGTAGGCCAAAACCGCCAACGCCAGCGTCATCGCCTCCGTCCTCGCATCGCGTGGCGTAGTAATCAACACAGTCCCCTGCGCGTTAAATATAAAGTCCCGTGCCATGACCAGCTGCTCGAAGTCCAACGACGAAACACGATCCTCCTTCTTTGATCGTAGGATCGCGTCCGGATCTCGACAGAGCTTGTCCATGTCCCGCAAATAACGACCGTGCTCGCGCGGAGCGAGATAGAGCTCCAGCGCTGCGTCTGGGACGCGTCGGGGGTGAGATGTGATCCGCACGATGTTGTCAAATGAGGACCCGGAAGGCGCGCAGAGATCTTCAGAGTATGAGCGGGTGAAAGGGACTGTGTCGTCCTCGAAGGCGACGAAAAGGCGCGGGGTTAGGGCCTGTAGACATCGACTTTCGTGCTTTTGGGAGGGAGCGGTGGCCGCGCGACGAGGTGTCGGACGCGGCTGAGAATGGCATGGAGTGCGAGGGGTAGAGGGGTAAGTGTAAGTGAAGGGCCGGGCTTTTTCTAGAGCGTGCACGAGCTGAGGCTCCGTAGTATGGCGCCGGACAGGATATGCGGGGACGGGGTCGCATTGCTGCACTGTGGCAAGCCTGTCGAGGTGTGACTTTGAAAAGTCAAGAGTGGGAGACGATGGTGCGAATGATAAGCCAAAAAATTTGGACAGGGATGACCGGCTGTTATGCCTCAAGGAGGTTGAACGAGGAGTGGGTGGGAACTCTTCACTCGACGGAGTCGTCGGAGTCGACCCCGTCGAGGAGAATATCATTGAGGCCAGCGAGAGCCTTATCTTGTGGCCGGGCATGCTTTCAAGCGAGGAGGAGAAGCTTTGCCAATCGACAGAAGATTTATACGATCGCCTTTTATTACAGGGGCACCACCCATCTTCGTCCTCCTCGATCGAGACAAGCGGTGGTAGAGGTGGTGAATAAACCCACGTCTTGTGGATAGGACGCCAGGTCTTCTGACTGCCCCATCTCACACCGCGCCCAGGCCATGTCCTCCCCCGCTGTACTGTGTACGTTGCTGCGCGTGTGCGGTCTCCTACATATGACGTGAGGGCTTGGCGGGCGTTCACCCATACTTGGGCTTGGCGGTCCCCCGCCATCGCGTCGCGTTTACCATGTTAGTCGATCTCCTAAATATAACGTGACGGCTCCTGCGGGCAGCATATTTGGCCCATCGCGTTGCGTTCACGATATTAGTGTTTTCCGATGATCCTTTGCTTTTGAAGTCCTGCGAAGAAGGACGCGTAGCTGGCCCGATGGTGTACTGAGGTAGTGGCGTTTCTGTCGATTCTGTGAAGACGACGTAGAACGTAAAAATATCGCCCATCGTCTTAGCGTGTGAGGCGCATGAACGGCTAAGGGCCTTAAGGTCGGATTTGTTTGAGGATATACATATCTTCTCTCTGGTGCTGCAGCGTCAGCTCTAGGGTTTTGCAGTGTTTGAGGCACGTACTCTGCCTGGATTCGCGTCGAGTCCTCTGGTCATGCGCAGGTTTGGAAGGTTCTTGGCAGAGGTGTTTGGTACGTTCCAATGTATGCTCCGCATGGTGTTCTATGTTTATATATTGTTAAGAATCCTTTATCAACCAACTTGCCTTACACTCCAGTCATGTTGGGGAGATATGGCGGTGGGGTATTGCTTGCCTATCCTCTTGTGTGAAGTTGCCCTCACTGTGGGGGGCAGTGCACAGCGCGGGGAGGTTGGCTTGAGCGTGTCTGAGATGGGCACACACGTGCCGAAAGCGTCTTAACCAAAATACACGGTCATCGTTCTGTAATCATTAATGATTCTGAATCAACAAGCAGGTCTATTTTGAAGACAGAGATGTGCTCACAAGACTTCGATGTGGTCCAAAAGGTGGAGTCTGGCGGCGAAAACCCTCAGAAATTGCTGTCAAGCTCTGTCAAGATCCGGGAAAGCTTGGATTTGCAGTGTCTACGACGCATATCAGCTCAGGAATGATATAAGAGCAGAAAACCAATTACGAGATTTAAGGATACAAATCGGTTGACCGTGTACAGCCTGGAGGATAGTAGTACAATATTCGCATTGCGATCAGTTATCGTTCAGAAATAGAGCAACTCTGTCGGTCTTCTTGGAGGTCCAATTGGATGTGGTACGCGGGATTGGACTGCATTTCCCATAATCCCATAAATGGGGAAAGGCTCGCGCGCTCGTGTGCAAGCTTCGAGGATGGTGGCGGAAAGCAACTTGACTCTGGGTCGATCATCAATTGATTCTCCGCTACCGCCGCGCCTCCATCAATCTGCAGTTTGTCATTTTGATATCTCTAACACCCAGACCATTAGGAAGACCTTTAGACTTATAGAGTATCATTAAACGCAACTACTAGACAACATATTTATTACTCTCTGCACGAATTCGTATGCGACACAGCCACACCTCTGTTCTCGAGGCAACGCCATGTCGGTATACTCGTCACAGCAACTTCCGAATCCTGCACGATATCCACCCTTTGCAACCGCGCCATCACAGGTCTCGCCAGCAACTCGTCTAAACATTCCCACTCAGATGCAAAATCCGGTACGACATCATCAGCATACGTCGTTATTCTCAAGGTGACCACCTCCATCACCGATGGCTTCTTAATTCCTCTAAGCGAGGCGGTAATCCAATCCAGCCAAACCCGGGGATTCGATTCAGACACATACCACCGTATGTGGATGCTGAGAGACCGAAGACAGGAGATATCCACAACGTTATACAGCGGTTCTAATTCATTCAGGACGTAAGTAAGTATCAAAACTCATAACAGACCGGACCTACCATCCAAAAACACATCCAACGACAAATGCTCCAGCGTCCCCTCGATGCCCTTCAACACGTCCTGTACCGTCCTGATGGGGAACCGGTTTCTCCACCTCACAGACGTCTGCGCATTCCTCACGCCCATCAGCACCTCAAGTCTCTTCAGCCGCCTCAAATCCATCCCAGGAATCTCATGCAGGTCGCCCAAGAGCCCGACAAATCCCCTGTCTATCCTCAGGCTCTCCAGGTGTATCTCCGGCAGACGCATCAGCGTCGAGCACGCTTCGTAGCCCTCGAATATCACGTCCTGGAACGCGATGTCCTTGAGCCTGCCGCCGTTCCGCAAACAGGGGAGCACGTCTCCGAGGTACCACGCCCCGGGGCCGATTTTCAGCCGGGTGACGTTTGGGAGGGTCAAGAGCGCGTGAAAAGGCAGACGTCGTTCGAATGGGAACATTGGCGCCTCTTCAAAGTCCACGATGCGGATTTCCTGCAAGCGCTGGAGATGTGTGAAGAAGGGCTCGATGTCGATCTCCGCCGTGCGTGAGGGGTCCAGCTCAAGCGTACGGACGTTGTGGGAGAGATGGGGAGATGTGGCGAGCAAAGCGTGGAATTTGGATAGAAATGCTGCATGGGTGCCTCTTTTGTGATATGATGGTGCGAGGGATATGAAGCGGAAGAGATGTCGCTGTGAGGTGGGCACCCAAGAGAGGCATACGAGCGAGCACGCCTGTAGCGCTGCAGTGTCATTCTGAAGCTCGTTGATGATAATGTCAACAAGCTCCTGGGGAAGTTCAGATCCTGGCATTGTCGCTGTAAATGATTGGGATAATTCACAGCGAAGGGACATATATACAATACAATACCTTCATCGCCGCTGCTCGGTCAAGGTCAATTTGAATGAAAATGTCAACAGGTAGAGGTGGGTTGGACAGCTCATATGTCTGGAACGCCTTGAACCCGGCGCCTCGGAAGCGAACAACAGCATCTAACGAAAACGTGAGATTGAATGCAGAAGTAATCGAAACGCATAGATGGATTTCGGATCTAAATAGTTCTGCAGTTACTGGTCAGTGGCGGACGACGCGACTGAATAGCGAGCTGCTGCGAGATCCGAGTGTACGGAGGGTAGCGGGTTGTTGTTGTAGAAGGTAGACGTCATTGAATAGGGCGGAATTGTCAGGTTGCTCTGGGCCAAGGAAGCTATGAAGGCACGACTCGGGTAGAATTCAATTGTGGTGGAAGATCTTCAGGAGATTGGACGCGGCCGTCGTGATAGGTCAGCTACAGCATAAGCCACTGAACACAATTCAGTCAAAACGCCTTGAACGTCAGTCAGAAAATCCTTGCCTGCCATAAGCGAACCGCTTCGCCGTGAGTAGCAAGCGCCTGTACCACACTGGCATTACGCCCGTCTCCTACCATATACATTCGGACACCATCCTTGGGAGGAATCGCTCCAGAAATTCCCCACGGAAAATGCAACTGCCGCCATGGCATAGGCCATCGTCCTCTTCTGGACGTTACTGTTCCTTGAACAGGCCCTGAAGCCCACACTTCGACGAAAAGAGGAGCTGACCAGGAAGTAAGCCGCTGTTCAATCAAAAGTCTGGTCCATGTCAAAATGGGCAGGGGGTCGAGGCGAATACCTTCTGGTTGCAATGGATGAAATTAAATCAACAGCTAGTTTGCAGTTGGTCCCGGCGCACGTTTTGAACGAGTTGGCTACTAGATTTGCTATTGAAGAATGAGTATCGGAAGACGCAATACAACACATTACTGGTACAAGAAAGGATATGGGAATATATAGATAGTGTCAGGTTATGCCGTGCCATTGACCGCGTATCCGACGAGCCAACTGGATGTCTCGCTGCATAATGGTGACACGCTTTGCATGGAGAGCACAGAGGTTTCTGAAAGAGAATCAGAAAGAAGAAAGAAGAGCATGACATGAAGACCTACGCGTCTTCAAACAGATGTACGAGGAAAGCTTCTGTCGCTTCTTGCAGCGCTAAAATGGCAGAACTCTGCCACCGAAGTTCGTATGTGTCGTTCACATCTGTCGTCAAATCGAGAGCAATTTCTCGGACCTAATGTAAATTTAAAACACAAGTAGTACAATAAATGCTGGTACCATACCAGACGAGAAAACGGAAGCTTCCGAATCAACAAGTCGGTGCTCTTCTGGTATTTTCGTATTTCTCGTAACGCCACGGTGCCCGGTCTCCACCGGTGCTTCTTCTTTGGTGGTTCATCTGCGAGAATAAAGATAATGCCTTTTAAAGAGTGGCAGAGCACACACCTTGAACCGGTCTCGGTGGCAGCCTCCCGCCCGTACTCTTTCGCGCAGTAGCCTTGGCCCTTTTTGCAGGCCCCGGCGGATCCGTGTCTGATGGGCGATTCTTGCGTTTTCCTGCACCCTTCTGGGCAGTAGACATAGTCGGCGCCGTAGCCTGGTATAGAAGGAGGGGTCCTAAAGGCTAACTGATAGCTGTCAATAATGAGGGTTCAAGTTCAAGGGTCTCGTTGAACACGTGGTTGATCGTGCGTCACGAGTGCGTGTTGGCGTTGTCCGAAATCTCCGAACGCGCTCTGATTTGCCGCCTTTCTATAGAAAGGCTTTCACGAACTACTTTTCTAACGTATCAGGCCGCCGAACCCTGGAGATGGCAGGACGGCGCGTCTCGCTGTGTTGGACGACGATGCGGGGAAAGATGAGGTACTACTTACCCCGTTGCAACCCTAAATATCATTCTCACCTCTTATGTATACTAGTTCATATCTAGTAGTCCATGCGAGAGCCATCTCAGATTGGTCAACCGCCTCCGGGCCAGTGTAGTAGGCGCGTACGGCGGGTCATAATCTCACATCTTCTATTATCCAATTAAATTTCCTTGTTAATTTCCGCGTTCACAGTGACAGCGTGTTCGCACGAGCAGACAGAAAACAAATCGTGAAGACGGCCACGGTCTGTAAAAATGTCCATATACTGTGTTAGAAGAACTAGTCAATAGCTCATGCCAAACGAGCATTACCGCGCTCAACAGAGCTGGAAGCAGTCGCGTTGCATGAACTCTGCCAGCGATGACAAGATCCAAGTTTGAAGATGACCGTGTTGGCAAGTCGTCTCAGTAGATCTGCTCACTCGGAGATCTGTCATGCCCGAGTGTGTGCACACTTGACGCGGTGGGCGCTGGTGGGGCGTTGACGAGAAAGGAAGTGAATCGTGATTACCCAATCGGGATGAAAGTTGCCCGATCAAGAAGAAGAACGCTTGCCTTCCCCACCAACCGAGCCCTGCATGTTTATTGTTACGCTTTTGTCTTCCTTTATGCCATCACCGGACAAGGGTTGCGGAGGGATAGGACAACCCTCATCCGGAACCCACTCACATACACACCCCAAGTATGTCCACAAAACTCTTCCAGAATGACTACACGCGTATGTTCTATCCAAAGGCTCGCGGATACACTCCCATGAATGCGGATGGGCTTCAAGCTGATGATTCGCGCGCCTTTTTACTTGAAGGCGTTCAAATTGGCGACCTAATATATCGGCGCAGTGCGGGGCCCCTTTTATACGCTGGTATCAACATCACAAAGGGCGCTGATGATCCACGAAATTGGCAGTCGTTGCCAAAGGATTATGAACCCTGCTCCCTAGAGTTAGGCGTCGACTACACGGCCCATCCTTCCCGCTATCCCAGCCCTAGTGTTGTCTCTGGCACATCAGACCCCAGCGCGGGATTTGATATAAACCCCATTAATCCTACTCAGTGCGTTACCTTCCGATGTTGGAAAGCCTCTTTGATACCCGCCACAGACCGGACGGCATAGACAGATACAAGTTCTCTACCAACGCAGCTCAGGGATCGTATTGTGCACTTCCTTTCGGCGGCTCATCTTACGAGTGTACGGCGTCAGGCGTCGCGAAGCTTCGGCGCTTCGCTATGATACACGGCACCTCTTGGTACCATCAAACGGTCCATGTAGACAACTTGGACATCCAAAACGGAGATCTGGTCGTCGTTACCGGGTGCGAAAAAACGTCGTACTGGACATGCGGCTTATTCTCTTCTGCCGGACCCAACCCACGATTGACAAAGACGCTCTCCGTTCCCAAGGTTGTGGAAGGTGTCGCGCAGCCCATAGACATAGTCGAATCCTGTCCTTTGGAGAGCACCCCGACAGCGGGTGACTTCTGGGTTCAAAGCGGTCGGCCGGGCGCCGCGTACAGGCTAGAAAACGAGCCGGCCTGTTTTGCCTTTCGTGGATTCCATATCTCTCTCAAAGCATCCGTATATAATGACATTCGGATGCCTTGGGGCATCCGGCAAACATTGTGGCATGCTCTTCCAAAGGTATTACGACCGCCGACACGATCATGGCCCTTGCTAATGTATGCTGCCGTGAGTTCGTGTTCACCTATTGTCAAGCGCTGAGCAATTGACCGGAATAAGCCTTATCATCCGTGTGCCCCCATTAGCGAGCTCGTCCATTCGTCGGTAAGATGCTTCCTGCTTTCTGCCGCTACAGTGTGTGCTGATCGGTGCCAGGACGCACGCGTGAAGACAGTTGTTGTCCATGACAATGACATCCTATCCGTGTTACAGTCTGTACGTCTATCTTCTGCTGGGACCTTCTATACTGCTGAAATCATAGCCTTCTAGGACGAGGCTTTCCTTCCAACTGACGCTGAACTGGCGCAAAGAATGACGGCCCGATATGTCGTCCTCGTAGATTCCGGTGCGTTGGTTGCTTTGATCCCTCTTATGTACTAACTTGTTATCCACTAGCTGGCCGCGCCTTCCTACGGGACAAGAGCGACGTGAAGCTCAGTAAATGGGAGAGATTCAGGTTGATTCATCGCCGTAGATTTATTTCTGTGCGCCGCGAACATCTCGTCAACGATTCGGCGGCTTCGTAGGACTGACTTTGTGGATTTGTATTTCATCCCTCAATGATGCCAGCGTATTTGACTTCCGACATCGCGCCCGTCTTGAACTGTGCACCGCTACTGTCTTGCTCTGATGACATGGCTTAACCTGAGGCATTGTGGGGTCGGAAATTGATTACTATTCCAAGGCCCAATATGGAGGGCGAATTACCGATGTGGGGACACGTTCACAGTCATCCCATTGATACCCACACCTGGACCAAGAACCCATGGAGAAGTTAGGTCAGAAACAACAACAGTCAAGGCCAAAATTGAACCTTCTTGTTAGCACATTTTCCTCAACATGTTCTTGCCTATGGAAAAGCTCTCACCGTGACCAACTTCTTTTGAAACGTTGTTGGGTGGAAAGGTTTCCCTACGATTCAGTCTCGCCGCTCAAAAGTCGTTGTTAAATTCTTGCGTTTTGATTGTTCCTCTCTCGATACCCACACCAAGAATGATCCGTTGAAGGATCCTTGCCTATCTACCCGAAGAAGACCTGTTGTAAGTACATCGGTATAGGATAGTCGCCATCCCTCAAATGGGAACAGCTTCGTACTGCGCAAACATGGAACCCTGAATGCGATTAACCCTTTCAACCTTCCACCCGCTGCTCGCCGCCAACTCCACGAATTCGCCCAACGTACGATCCTGCGCGTTGAAGTACGCGTACATCTAATGGTAACCTCAACATCAGTCTACCATCAATAGGTTCAAGAATTAGACATACGGTCATATCCATCCAGAACGCGATGTTCTCTGCAGCCCCAAAGGACGGCAGCAGAGGGGCGGGAGCTTCTTCGGGAGAGCAGCGCCCGGAATCTCGTCGGTAATGCTCGCCTTGCATGTGTAAGGCACGATTGTCTCAATGACAATGAGCCTAGTATCCGGGCGAGCTCCAGCGCGTACGGATTGCAGGATCTGTCTGGCTTTACGGTTGCTCCAGTCGTGTGTGATGAAGCGCATCATGTAGACCGTGGCGTTGTTATCCGGCTGTGGCTCGAAGAAGTCATGAGCTATAGAGGAAGACTGAGTTATGTTAGACAAGCTGGAGGAAACACAACACACCTTGGAACTTGACTCGGTCCTGAGAGATGGCTTCAGGATAACTGAGCTTCCAGAACTGCACACAAGTCAGCAGCCGAAATCGCCGACCAACATATGCACGTACCGCTTCAGACTCTTTTGTGACGGCCTCGCGATCTTGAACGACAACCTTGAGGTGAGGATTGGCCTTGGCGATGAGGAGAGACGAGGAGCCAACGCCGCCTCCAACGTCGACCAAAACGCTGCCCTTGGGCAAGTCATGCCATTTGAATCCTTGAGCGCGTTAGAAGGGCTCAGTTCTAGCAAGACCAAGTCTGACCTCTAAGAATGACGTCTTCAGGTTCCATCTGGGTAGTACCTGTGAATCGGTGCACTGAGCATCAAACAGAGACCTCGGAGGTGGAAGCACATACCTTTCATACCCATCCCAAATCTAGCCAGACGGAACTCGTTTCCGGGACTTTCGTAATACGGGAAGAGCGGCAGGTCCGTCTTGAACGCGAGATTGAAGGGCGAGTGGTAGGGCTCATCTGAATGGCGATTCGCGTTGGTGAAACTCTCGCATATGTAGGTGGAGGCTTTGGCAATTTCATCTCCACTGTAGACGCGTGAGATGAAGAGATCAATCATCAATGACAGAATGAGTACTTACTTCATATTGAGGACAGCAGCGAGACCGTTTGTTCCATTGTAGCGTTCTAGTAGTGGTCTGAAGAGTCAGCTGCGTCAGAGGATTTGATCAGAAGGTTCAACTAACTTGGCTTTCAGCTCCTCGATGGATTTTCCGGTATCTACGACGGACGCCAAGCGGTTGAGCGCAAAGACGTCTGGAGACAACTCCTTGAAAACAAACTGGTTGGCCAGCATTCGCAATAAACGCCCTGCACTCTTAATCAGTATCTTCCTAGTAGAGGCAAATCCCTGGACGAACTCACCGGTCTTGGGGCCATCGGTGTCAGCTTTACGCGCAATGTCATTAACATGAATACCCTATAGTCTGCAAGTCAGACTTGAATACATATTTCAGAATAGATCGCGAACCTTGGGCCCTGCATCACGAATGATCTCCACAATGCAGCTCTCTGACATGGCGCGGAGCGCCGCAGGTATATGGACATGTTGACCGTAGTCTATGACGGTCTCGACAGGGTGCCGGACGGTGGCGAGGAGCTGAGCAGCTGCAGCCACAACAAGTTTCTTTGGAAGGTACAGCTTGTCGTCCAGCAAAGTCCTCTCCGCCGGGCTCGAAGGGTCGAACGGTGCGTCCGTGGAGGGAAATTCCACGCCCGCCTCATCGAGGTGCGCCTCAATCTGGTCAACAGACTCGGAGATGATGTCCGCTAAGAGACGGAGGGCAGATTTTGGCTTGGCCATAATGGGGAGGCGACTTTAGTTCGTTCTGGAGTCTGGACTGCGCTCGAGGGTTTTTACATGAATTCTGTGTTGGGAGGTGGCGGCCCACTGGGGGATCTCCGAGATTAGCACAAGGATCGATCACGACACGTACGAGTACTCTGGTCTTGCGCCTTTTGGTGCGCGCTCTGATGGTGTGTATGTATCCGCATCCAATGATCCATCTAAAACACCTCCAGAAACCACGAACAAATGGCCATCGCCAAGGGGTTCTCGTTGCGCATGTGCGCGATCACTGCAGAGCGGCTGCCAGGCCGCTGAGTATGAAGAGTATCCCTGGCTGGTCTGGATGCTAGGACGCTGCACGCGTATGGAGCCTGGTCGGCGCCGGCTAAACCTTCATAAGCCCATAAAACCGTAAGGTTGAAGGTTTGAAGAGACAGAATCCTTTCGCGTGTTTTGACACCGCGATGTTTACGCAGACAAGCCTAGCCTCCACGCTGGCTGGCGCGGCCTTGCCCGTCGTCATCGCGCTGGTCCATTGGGATACTGAACGTCATCCATGGGTGACCGTGATCCTCACCTGCGCCGGGTTCGTAACGGCCCTTCGACACTTCCTTCCAGACATCAAAGTCCTCGAAATCTTGCTGCTCTTTGGTTTCTTCAATGGCGGACTATGGACGGCGCTCGTCGCGTATCGCATTTCACCATTTCATCCCTTGAGCAAGTTCCCAGGTCCATCTGGCGCACGCATCACGTCCTGGTGGATCACAAAAGTGGTCTTGGCGTCCAACTTTACCTGGTTCAGATCCGTCCAAGCGATGCATGACACTTGGGGAGATTTCGTACGGACAGGTATGACGCGTTCAATGCGCTGTTCTAAGCTTGGATTTTCTAACGCTTTTGCGCAGGACCAAGAGAGTTATCTATAAACAACGCTGCTGCTATCAGCCATATCTACGGTTTGTTTCTGCTACTTGCAATACTCCTTACTCCAACACTTGTCAGGTCCTCAATCAAAATGCACCAAGGGACCGTTTTACGCAAATATGTCTACAGATCCTGCGAAGCTCTCCCTGCAGGCGACACAAGACATCGACGACCATAAACGTCGTAGAAAGGCATGGGATCGTGCTTTTAGTACCGCTTGTCCGTATTAGCCATCTATCCCCATAGTTCTGGCTAACGTTTCCATTAGCTCTGAACTCCTTCCTGCCCCGTCTCGTGTCCAAAACCGACACGCTCATCGCTCAACTCCGCGGACAGTCCGTCGTGGACATGACACAGTTGGCAATGTTCTGGTCCTTCGACGTCATGGGGGACATCGGGCTCGGGAAGGACTTCCACACCATCGAGACTGGTGTCCTTCATGACTCGCTGACGAATCTCCAAACCACTATCAAGATGATGACCATCTTCAGTGGTGTGAGCTGGTTCTTGAGGATGAGTCTGAGGTTAATAGGACCTATGCTCGTGAGCTACGACAAGTTTTTGGATTACTCGAAAGCGCAGTTGATGAAGAAGGAGGAGGTAAACGAGTTCTTTCCATCGTAAATGATACTAACTCACCTCTTTAATCAATCAGGAAGTGGACAAGGACCATAAACCTACTGACGTCCTCTCGTGGTTACTCAAAGCGAAGTTCGAGAACGATAGATCTGCAGCACCTGGTCCAATGGCCATGCACTTCGACGCCGCGATCATCATCTTCGCAGGAAGGTCTGTCTCCCATTCTCTCTCCATTTCATACCACAGCCTTATGCAAAGGCTAGCGACACATCAGCAACAGCCCTAACAAACGCCTTCTACGAAATCGCTCGCAACAAAGAAGTCTACGACAAACTCCACTCGCTTCTCGTCGCCCAATTCAACGGCGCCGAATGGTCGTACCCGCCCCTCAAAGATGTGCACTACCTCGATTGGGTCATCGACGAAGCGCTCCGTCTCCATCCCCCCGTTCCTAGCGGTCTCAGTCGGGTCACGCCCTCAGAAGGACTAAACATCGCCGGGACATTCATACCCGGGAACACCATCGTGAGCGTCCCGCCTTGGACTATCCAGCGGGACGAGCGGTATTGGGACGAGCCTTTGAAGTTCATTCCCGAGCGATGGGAAGGGGAAGGCAATCCCGAGCAGAGGGACGCGTACATCCCGTTTTCCAGGGGACAGTGGAGTTGCATTGGCAAGACGCTGGCGAGGATGGTGAGTTGGGTCGTTGTTCTATATCTGATCGGAGCTGAACGTGTACTCTTCAGGAAATGCGAACGGTGATTTCGAAGGTAGTCTTGAACTTTAAGCTCGAACTCGCGGATGAAGAGGTCGAGAGGACCTTTGAGCGAGACCAAAAAGACGAATTTACGCTCCTGCTACCCGCTCTGCGGCTTCGTCTAGTTCCTGTGAGTTAGGTGTGGTGAATCAGATTTGAAGACTCAGAGGATGAAGCGCAGTGAATGTATTTAAAAGGAATGAAACCATTGAAAGTACAAATCTTTGCACCATTTTTACTTCTGAATGTCGTAGTAAAGCATACCTTTCACGAAGGAGCCAGAGCCATTCAGACAGACAAATTAACCCAAGTCAAAGTCAAACTCCCTTAGCACCAACAAGGTCAAGTAAGTACTGTATGTTTAAGTAGAATTGAGTTGAATCAGATAGTGGTTCCGATACTGTTGAGAGTACCAGTACAACCGCTGAAGAAGCATCTACAATACATTTACCAACAACTACGACGCGTCCGCGTTCGAACCCTGCCACTCGGCTACAAAATCTGCGGCGACTGTCGCAATGATTCCCGTAGTGCTACTGTGACGGCGTGAAAATCAAGTCTTCTCCGCTTCGAACAAAATGCACGTTCCGGCATCTTCGTGGCAGATCTGGATATTGGAGTATCCTGTCGCTGCAAGACGCCTCCGCCACTCCTTCTCGTCAATGGTGCAGTGCGTGCGATCATCAATGTACCCAAACCATCCCTGGAAGCACCCCCAGATAAAGTCATTCCAAATCGCTCCTGGACGCGGTGGATTCGAGCTACGCGCGGTGCCGTCGGTATCGACTACAAGGATACGACCGCCAGGCGCGAGCAGAGAATTGAGGTCGAGGAGAGTCGCATTGAGATCAGGGACGGCGTGGATGACGTTCAATCCTGTTATCACATCGTAGTAGCCTAGCTGAAGGCTCTGTTCGCTAGGCGTCTTCGAGAGGTCGTACATCTTCGCAACCATGTTCTTGTAAGAGAAGGACTCGGCCAGGCTGTTGGCGAGTGAATAGGAGAGGTCCGTGACGGTATATTCGACGTCGGTGTTGGGTATGTCGCACAATGCCTCGACGAGGAACTTTGTCAGTCCACCAACACCTACACAAGGACATATTGTCAGGAAACTCATAGGGGGACAAGAAAAAGATGCAGACCAGCGCCGACTTCTAACACCCTAATCGAACGCTGCTTGCCAAAGTCAGGAGACGAGACGAGCGATTTGAAGGTCTTCGCCGCCTCTTGGTTCATGCTGGTGAATACCCTGTTCTCGCGATAGAAGCCATCAATCATGTCGTCGGAATACAGCGCCATAACAGCCGCCTGATGCGCGGAGAAAAGTTTAACGCAAGTCAAGCGATACAAAGGATTCACATACCGCCGGGGATTCCATCACGGACGGGTGCACCTTCGCAATACGGTCCGTCGTCTCAAAATACAGAGGAAACAGCATCTTGGAGCGTTCATATTCCTCGTCTGTCCATGTGCTCCGTGATTGAGTTCGGACAAACTCTTCAGTTGCATCATACAAACGCTGGCGACTGATCTGTTGAGGCGTCAGTGATCAGCTCGTTCATGGAGAAGTCCAGCATGTACCTCCGACCCCACATGAGGGTTCTGTTTAAGAGTGTCCGCCATGACCCGCAGCGCCATCGTATCCAGGATTCTGAACATCACCCTGAGGTCCTTCATGGTGGGGTTGTGGACCATTGAGGCGAGCTTGTGTTCCGGTTGCGGTTCAGCCCAGTCGAGTTCAAGGCTGTGCGAGAAGTGCGAGTTCTCAAAGATATCAAAATGACCAGCATCATAGTAAAGCGTTTGGGCGTCTCGCTGACCGAGCGATATGCCCAAGTCGTTCCAGTCCCGACCAAGGAGTGACCGCAGTCCCCAGTTGGCGACGTGAACGGTCATAGGAGTCCGGAGCTTAGCGATCTCGTCGACTATACGTCGTCTCGCTGCCTTCTCGCGGGTATTTGCATCAGTCGAAGCCCATGCAGACCACCCGCCGCCCAGTTCTACTACCTGCTTCAGGTTCATCGCCGTGATTTTCGTGATCCATTCCCATGACTCCAGGGCATTGGCGGCAGATGGAAGACCTTTCGATGCCGCTACAAGATTCTCGCCATATAGGCGCCGAGCGGGAGTCGCGTCTCGACTACAACAATCTGCGACCATGGCCACGCTAGCGTGTCTGCCATACACGGTCAAATCCTCAAATGTCTCGACATTTTCGGTGAAGCCGTGCACGGGGGAGGTAAAAAGCATCGGGAAATGGTCAACAAAACTAAGCTGGGCGATCTCGTCCTCGTTCGCTTCCAGGAGCTGAGCGAGGCGAAGCGTGACTATGCTCGAGGCAGAGAATCCAGCGATACGATAGGGACCCGCAGGGCGCGCTTCCTTGATCTTCTCGAAGTAGAACTGCGCTAGACTGTCAACCGCGTCAAGGGGAGCCTCCGGAGTCGGCTGAATAGCCCACAGCGGAGTCGAGAACTGCTCTTGAATGGCTCTGAAAGCAGCTATATCGCCTGCACCACCGTGAAGGATGATGAGGGGCGTTCCGCTTCCAACAACGAGTTTCAGGATCGTCTGGCCAGGTTGATGGAGCGCGTCCCATTCGAACGCCCGTTCGGCTGTGCTGGTTACGGATTCTTCTACCACTCTGTGCTGCGGGTCCCGCATCTTCAAGACCAGATCATCGAGACTGAGGTCACCTAACAGCTGAATTTGCGTAATCGCAAGATAGGGTTTCAAAGCGGTTGACATTCTCGCAGCAGAAAGAGAGTCGAGCCTGATGGGAAACACGATGAGCATATGATTTCGCTGAAGCAAGTCGCGACTGACCCGTATGACGTGAAGGGAACGTTCCTTTCAAACTCATCCTCGGAAGCATCAATGAATTTGAGCACGATCTCTTGAAGAACCCGATGTGGGTTCTCAACCTGCAGATCATCTTGGACGGCATCCAACTTCACGAGATGGTTGTAGAGGGGAGACTCGCTGACGGACTGGTGGATCGCACTCCAGTCCAAATTGGGCACATAGAGGGAGATGCGCTCGTTCGCCATGCGCAAAAGGCCATCTTCAAGGCAGAGGCAGATCTCTATAGATGTAGGCGTCAGATGCAACGGGTCGCGACGAAACGCCTGAAGTTCGTACCATCGCTGTTCATCGTGGAGGATTTCCATTTCTCCATATGAGTATTTGGGGAAGTGAGAAGGTCGAATCCCACATTAGAATCGGCAATTCCAGAGGCCACCAAAGACCAGGCGTTGGGATATCGCGCCGTCAGATACTCAATACTCGTGTTAGCACTAATGCCATAAGATGAGATGGTTAGGATAAAACTAGGTTTCAACGAGAAGCTCACCCAGCGTAGTTCGTCTGGCCAGCGGAACCGAAACCAGCCACAGATGAGACAGCAACTAAAAAGTCCAGTTCTTCAATGGCGACGGCCTTTTCAAGGGCAAAATATGCATCAGTCTTCGGCTTGAACGGGATGGAAAAGTTCTCATGGTCCTGCTTCAAGAACAGCCCGTCAGACTGGACGCTTGCTGTGAGCATGCATCCAGCAAGGGGACGATCCAGCGAGCTGATCAAAGTGGTAAGAGATTCTACCGATGAGGCGTCGCACGCCTCTAGCCGAAGATCAAGGCCTTGAAGAGTCTGGAGGTACTTGACGGCACCGCGCATGGCTCTATTCCGGGCGCCAGCCAATCGACTGACACCTTTTCGAGAGGTCAGGGCAATATGTCGTGCGCCTTTCTATAGTAAGTAGTTAGGCGGCGTTCGCAGGCATCAAGGGACATGATACTCACTCTGTACATCCAAATGGCGATCTGGAGCCCCAACGAGCCGATTCCACCCAAAATAAGATAGAACTTGTCCTCTGCCAAAGCGAGAGACCGCGAGACATCGAAACTTGGTGGAAGTAATTGCTCTGGTGGGAACGAGCTGCCTTCCACGCTGACATCCTGAAGAGCACAGTTCAAATGCGCCTTAAGCGTTGCGCCAACTAACCAGGGGTTTCTGGTGACAGCGGACAGTGCGCCTTCATCTGCATCCTCCCAGTTAAAGACATAAACACCATCGACTCGGGGAAGAGTCCGAGCAGAAGGAGCTGGTAACCCACACAAAATAACATCTGCAGGGGAAAGGCGAGGAAAATTCGGCGGAAGTGACGGTGCAATCAAAACTGGCATGACGCCCAGGTGTTTGAGAAGGCGCGCGAGGGAGGAAGTGAAATTCCCAGTATCAAGGATGAAGACTTGGATTTGCTGTAGGCTTTTCAGTGGCCGGGAATCCAAGCGAAGCCCAAGAGCCGCGAATACCAACAGCAGAGCAACGCTCGCACAATCTCGCTCCTTCGCCGCCTCCGGGATTTCAATGATCTGGCCCTCGTGAATTAAGGCAAAGTTGGACATGATGGATGGTGCTACGGCCACCACACGAGTTCCTACTCGCCACTGTGATGACCCAGTGCGCGCCACAAATCCGACAAGCCCCTGAAGACCGCCCTCCGCATCAGAAAGAAACGAAATCTTGATGAGTACCTGACGAGTGCTGGGCAGAGGAACTGCTGACTGAACGACAGTCGTGCCCTGTTTCAGCCAGTACTCGTTATAGTCCAGGCATGCAGGCACGCGGGGAGCATAGGAGCGCAAACGGGGAACCAGCACCACGCCTGAGCCATCGACTGCGATCTCGGACTCAAGGCAAGGGAGGCCAGAGAGCTGCCGAATGGCAGCGATTCTGGACTTGGCTTTCCAGCCGGAATCAAAGAGTACCAAGCGAATTTCAACGTCGACAAGTTCTCGCATCAAGGAGCGAACAAAACCAGCAGCAACAGCACCATCAAAAGTTCCGAAGGTAGACTCGATCCAGATCTCCGGATGACTCGCGCCTGGCGACATGGCAGCAAGCACAGTCTGCTGTAGTTCCAACACATGGGTAAGCTCAAAGCTAAAGATGATAGGATCGACAATTGAAGAAGAGTCCGCGGAGGAAGAGGATACGAGAGGCAAGGAGACTTTCTGCGCGCACAGCGTTAGAACCAACGAATCCTCGACGTCATCTGCCACGGTCATGGGGTGGAAGTTGGCTCGTGCCAGTTGACCATTCCATTCCGATTGCGACCACCGACGATACTGCTTTCCGGAGCGTAACCCCGGCCACCGTCCATGGGGAGAAAAGACGCGGTCTACCCATTTGCCCCCTGGAGCTTCGGCAGCCCCGTTGACTTCAAGCGCGATGAGAAAACCGCCAGGAACGAGAAGCCCGTTCAATAATTCTAGGGATCGCTCCAGGTCCTCCGCAAAGCCGAGCGTGTGCGTTTCAATAATGATATCGTATGTAGAAGCTGAGAAGCCAGTCTCTTTCAAGATCGCGTCAACATTGAATGAGGCGGTCCGCAGGTTAGGCGAAGCTTGCTCGTGGCCACACACAGTGTAGTCGACCCTCAAAGTAGGATATTCCGAAGCAAGAGCAGTGAGTAGTGTATACAAGGATCCTGTGGCTAACAACCCAACATCAGCATTGGGATATCATGACATAGCAACATTTGACTCACCGTCACCGCTCTCGAGAATACGCAGAACCTGCTTTCCAGAATTCGCAGCGTGACCTAGGATCTGGCGGACCGCCGCCACGCAGGCATCCAGCGAGGAAGAGAACAGACCCAGAATTGAGGACGGTTTAAGCTATAAATGTGTCGTTAGCTATGCTTGGTATGACGAAATCTAGCGCTGAACTCACCTCGAGCTCATCGGAGGAGATGGATTGCACAATTTCTTTGAAGAATTTATGATCGTCTCCTGAGGTCGCGACTAAGGACTTCTCGATCGCGGAACCAGTGGCATGGCCATTTGCAGACACCGGTGCTGCCTTCTGGGCTCTAAGTAACTTGGAGAGGAGGACGCCGAATGACATACCTTCTCGTCGACGAGAGCATCCAGGAAAGCATAGTCCTGCCGTTTGTGACGCAGAATAGGAAGCTCGGCGGCAGGCATGCCAAGAGGTTGATAGATACACTCGTAACTTGTATCTGGCCGTGTAGGAACGGCGCCAGTCCAATGTTTCGATCTACAGATGTGTCAGGCGCTGTGCGTTCAAATCGTTCAGAGCTACCCACAAAACGCAATTTATCAACGTCACGAGTCGCTCTCCCTGCTCGTTGACAATGAAGGCATCGCAGGCAACAGACTCTTTATAATTGTTTAGCGTCCAGTCGATAGGAAAGGCTGAATTGACGTACCGGGTGTCCAGTCATGCGGTACCACATACGAATAAAGCGTCTCGGGAATCCCCTTCTCGACTGCACGGTCATAAAGAATTACACGGCCGATGTGAGAGGGCAGGTAGTAAACACTTTTGTCAGCATTGCCCGTGAAGATGGGGTGCAATAGGCCATGAATACACGAATCCAAGACGGACGGATGGAAGACATAGTTATAATGCCTATTTCTGCATCAGATCCTGCCGCAGACGAGTGTGAAAGAGGCCTCACTCAGTAAGTTCCGGAGCATTTCCGCGAACCTGGAAAAGAATCTCATCGTCGCCTTCAAAACACGCCTCAATCCTGCGATAGAGCGGTCCAAACGAAGCAGTGGAGTTCAGAACGGCATACAGGTCTGATAATTATAAGAACGATGAGACTGAGTCGCAGAAAGAGAGTTGAAAACTTACTAGTAATATCTACAGGCGCACAACGCGCGCGAATACCAGACAGGTCTATCGGCCCAAGATCCTTATCCATAACCTCCGTCATCATGAACCCAGTAGCGTGAACTCGCAGCTGAAAAACATTGTCAGCAACCACCTAACCAGAAGGGCAAGCTGGCCCACATTTTGACCACCTGAGTGTGATACGATGCTCCACGCGTGGTCGTCCAACTTGACCTCGACATTCAAGAGTTTCTCCGGGAGAAGTGGCAGCAAACTACGGAGCTCGATATGCCATATAGTACGCCCACCCTCCTCGAAAATCTAGAAGGTTGTTAATAAGGACAGACCAACAACGCATGCTTGTAAGTACCATTTCGAAGAAACCGGTGGCTGGTAAAATCGGTTCGCCTTTAATCACGTGCTCGGCGAGATCGGGGTGTGTCAATGCGTTCATCGAGAAGTTGTCAAAGTTGAGAGGTCCTTTCCGACTGCGCTTCTGCTTTATCGCAATTTGAGAGCTCTCAGCATATAAAGGCATAGGTTTCGGAGCGAAGGGATACGCAGGAAGGGGTTTGGATATCCCGAGAGAGTCAGTGGCGTTGACAGCATGGAAGTTAATCGTGTTGACTCCGAGAGAGGACAGGTTTCCGACAGTCAAAAGGAGATCAGCAATCTCGCTGAATTCCGTCACGTTCTTGCTACGTCGCATGGGGCATAGCACCTTGTCAGGCTTTGCTCCCATGCCCGAAATGTAAGAGGAGAGCGCAGGATGGGGACCAATTTCGATGAAGATGGCCTCGGGCATTTCCTGGACGACAGCACTTACGGTCTGCTCGAATCTCACCGGTACGCCTATAAACATTTGGTGGTTAATAATTCAATTAGAAGTCGTTGAAGGGGGCTACGTACGACCATTGTTCCACATATATTCAGGAGTAAACTCCGACTCCCATCGCGAGCCGGTCTGCGTAGAGTACGTCGGGACGATAGGAGCATGTGAGCCGGGATAACGCGAGAAGGCGATCTCCATCTCTTCGACATAGCGCGCCTTGCACGGATCGAGAAGACAGCAGTGTCCTGGCACACGAGCCTTGATTTTGCGGGCAAACAGGCCGCGCTTCTGGGCAATGGCGACTGCTTTATCGAGCATATCATGATTACCAGAAATTGTAACGGCCTCCGGCGCGTTATAACACCCGAGTTCAAGAACGTCGTTTGGGCCCGCCTCCTGGAGGACACTTCGGATGATCTCGCGAGCGACTGGTGGGGTACAGGACACCGCAGCCATGCCGCCGGTTCCTTCAACAACCAACATCGCCTGCGAACGGCGGATCGCAATCTCCATAGCTAGTGCCTGAGGAGCAGCTCCTGATGCATAGAACATGGCGGCCTCTCCGGCAGAATGCCCGAAGACCATGTTTGGACGAATGTTGAACGCCCCGAGAAGGTCTACGAGTGCCATCTGAATCATCGCAATGCTGGGGACAGTCAGGGCTACCGGCCAGATAGCAGGCAGCGTCTCCTGGGGCCTGGCGTCCCCAAAGAAGCCCAGATCCTTGACGATGGAGGTTCCGGTAAGTTCAATGTGAACGTTATCCATCCGAAGAATGCTGTCCTTGAAAGCAGGGTAAGTCTTGAAGAGCTGGCGTCCCACTGAGCCCAAGGACGCTCATTAAATTCGTTGCGTGATAAATGAAGCATGACGTACTTTCGATATGTTGGGGTCCTTGGCCTGAAAAGACGAAGACTAGTGGCGGCGAGGCTCGCGGGACAAAACGCGGTGCTGGAAATACAAATGGATGATCGGCAGAGCTAACGGCGGCGGTGCGCCAAGTCAATTGCCTTGCACGCCTTCCATAGATATTCGAGAGGACCGAAAGCTCCCGCGGGATTTCCGAGGCAAGCTTGGATAGGTCTGCTGCTACTGCTGTAGCACTACGCGGAGAAAGACCAGCCGCAATGAGTAACACGGGCATGCCACTGGGAACCACACCGAGTTGATGCGACTGCAGACAACGTGTGTTAAAACTGACCAACTGTGAGAAGGGGGAAATAAACACCTTTCGGGGAGGGCTTTCAACTATAGCGTGCCCATTCGTGCCCAAAAGCCCAGAGCTATTACTAGAGAAAGCATCAGAAAAGGCACAGAAGTAAAAGGATGCGACACACATCGAGACTAGTCTCTTTCCGGAGGCATTGCGCGTTGTGAACTCTTCGACCTGAGTGGGAACACGCATGTTGTACTCGTCCCAACGAATTGCAGGATTCGGCGTCTTGTAGTTGGCCTGAGGCGGGACAATGTTGGTCGCTAACATGGAGCAAACCTTGGAGAACGACGTCAAAAACGAGGCGATCTCCGTATGGCTACGAGGAAGGAGAGAACTGAGAACATGATCTGACCATCGAAGTGGGTATTCTTACCCAATGTTTCCCTTGACACTGCCTACCAGCAGCTCAGAATCCCTCTTGAAGTAACTTCCGACCCAGTTGGCCTCTACTGGATCCCCGACGAATGTGCCGGTGACGTGGCACTCAACAAAATCTGCCTCCGAAGGTGAACGACCGATTCCTTTGTAAGCGTTCAGCATTGCTGCAGCTTGGGACTCGGCGATCGGGGCTTTCACTGGTCCTGCAGAACCTGTGAAAGCGAGGCAGGATTTAAGTATAGCTCATTTATCAAGAGTACAACAACAAACCCGTTGAGTTTACGGCCGTGTTTAACACCTACGTTGAACCATGCGAAATATGAGTATATGACACCTGAAGAAAAGGAGTAATTCGTACGGTGGCATAAATTTTATCACCGTCACGAATGGCATCCTCAAGTAACTTTACCACAAGTACCACAACAGCTTCTGCACGCGAAAACCTTTTGATCATGATGAGAAAGGACGAAGGAGAGGCTAGTGAGATGCATACCCATCCGCAGAAGCATCGAAAGGCATTGACTTCCCACTAGGTGATAAGATGGACAGTTGACTGTAATAGACCCAGTCAAGAAACCTATTCGACAACATCAACGAACCGCAGTACATGTCGAGTCAGGACTTACCTATGGTTAATCTGGCTTCCACCAATCACTACAGCTTCACATTCGCCTGCGCGCAACGCTTGCAGTCCAATGTGGAGAGCCGTCAACGAGGAGCTGCACGCGGTGTCAATGGGAATGGATGGCCCTAGTAAATCCAACTGGTAAGAAATTCGATTGGCCACAGCCGCTGCGCCTCCCCCAAAGCCATCACGAGCGTCGAATTCATCCTAGTGCAAATGGTCGGAAGGGATTCGAAGGTAAAAGAGACGCATACATACCGCGTCGGACGCGCTTAAAAGATCGAAAGCGACTGCGGAAGTATATGCGCCAACGTTTTTGGAACGAGAGTCGATTCCTGAATCGAGCAACGCGAGGAAAGAGTGCTCCAAAAGTTTCCTAGTGCCAACGCCCATGCTGACAGCGTCCTTTGAAGAGATTCCGAATTCGAAATGGTCAAACAAATGTATGTTTTTCAAGAAGCAGGCCGCCTCCGGGAAGACCTGTCCGAGATGAGAACCTTGCCATCTGGCGAGACGTTTGTTCAACAGTATAACCAAAGACGCGTTCTTCGCACCACTTACCCGTCGATGTTGAATCTCTCCTTTGGAACACGCTCTGACGCGTGTTGGCCCGTAAGCAGGAAGTCAAAGAAAGATTGGTGGTCGAAGTTTTTCTCAGAAAGGGTGCCAGACGGAAATTCCGCGGATATCCCGACCTGCGGAAGTTTGCGAATAGGTAAAAGGATGAAGGAGAATAGCTCAACGTACCACAGCAACTGGCTTCAAGTCTTGCGAAGGTTGTGTCATTGATTCTCGACGTGCAACGGAAAGATAGGCCGTTAAAACGCAGAGCCCTTGGCGATTCAGGTGTCGTATACATGGTTATGTAGCGGAGGCGTTTCGAGATCGGCTATCTGAATCTGAATCTGATTACTGCATGCAGCAATGGTCCAGATCGAATTGCTGGTGGTTGTTCAGGTTGAGTCACGAGTGGTTGTGGTCAAGTGCACGTGGGCCGTCGGAGTTCCACGCAAAAACAACAAACACCACGCCCTTGCTTAAAGCTTTAGGAAGGCGTCTCGTCTTCGTGGACCTCAGCCGGCCGTCCACGCGTAGACCAAACCCTAAAGTTGGCCAAGCACCACGACCGCACAAGTCGTGCAAAAGTAGAAGACGCCCGAACTTTTAGACTCAGTAAGTAAGTAGCATTGCATATATAACTCAGTTGTTCCCTCAACATACCGTGCTCTAATGAAATTTTGTAATAGCAGACTCGTTCTAAAGGCATTTTGACCTGTTTCTCGCTTGTATGAATGCAATCGTATGGCGCGTGAAATAACTCAGGAATACCTGTTACAGTACGCCCTTGGTACGCCCGTCGAAATCGGGACGACAAGGCCAAGGGCAGTTACAACAACCTCATTCGTCCCGGCCCCCAAAAGTAGTCCAGAGTGATACTCCAGGCCCCAATTGGACTGCCAATTGGTCTCAGGAGCAGATGCGAACGAGTGGAGGTGAGTTTCAGTGTCTTTCCCCTTGGACATAACGGATTTCCTCAAGCCTCACTCAGATTTAATTACCCTTTCGAAAGATTTGCAAAGGCACCAGGCCAAAGGAGCAGTTTCACCGGCATCACCATTTAAATCCACGGAATCGCGCAGCGGTGCCCCACATTTCGCCAAGACGCCCCAAGCCTTGACAAGGAGAGCCAGGCCTTTGCCGAATCACAGTCCGTCTTTCTATAACTTGGTGATGCTTGGAGAATTGACATTCTTCACGTTTAATCAGTTCGGAGATGACAGAACACGCATATCGCCTCGACTCGCCCGCTGTTGCCCATGAACTCAACCGCCTCGGTACGTACTCGATCCATACCATGTCATGCTCGATTTCATGGCCATTTCACAGACCTGCAGCACAAGCTGCTCCATGCTGCTTCTGGTGGCTATCCATCGCGTCTTGTCGAGGTCTTGAAGGACACCTCCGGCGAGAAGAAATGCCTGGATATAGGCGCCGGAAGTGGCAGCTGGTAAGCAGTATGCGACCCCCGAAGTTCACCCTCGAATAAGATTAAACAGGTTGCTGGACGCCGCGAAGGATTTCCCGGAGAGTTCGTTCGTCGGAATCGATCTAGCTCCCATCCAGCCGTCGTAAGCTGTTCCACATCCTTGAACAGCTTTCCACTGACACATATTGACAAGATTACTCCCAAAAAATGCAAGGTAACGCGCTTCTCATCCACATTGATCCCTTCTCTGAACCAGACCACATCAGCTGGGAGATCCACGACATCAATCAAGGTCTCCAACCATTCTACAACAAGTTCGACGCCGTCCACGCGCGTCTGATTGGACATGGCGTAAGTTGACCGCCAGTCCTTCATCAACGCCAATCCCGTTCTGACAGACTCCCAGATACCAGACTTTGCCGTACTGATTGATGAGATCAGCCGCGTCCTCAAGCCTGGTGGAGTCATCGATATCCTCGAATACGACTTCCAAACGTACGACGAGAACAAGACGCGTGTCGCCCCCGATGTCCCAGGATGGAGCCACTACTTGGCCAAGGCCAGAACAGCAATCAAGAATAGAGGCGGGAGCCCGGAGGTGACTAGTCTTCATCTGACAACGCTCTTCGCATTTCGCTCAACTTGAGATAAGGCAGGAGAGTTGATTCATTCTCTCATCGACAAACATGACGCCTTCAAGAACGTCGTCAACCAGACGTTCTGGATCCCGATGTCTCCTTCGATCGACGGAGACGCTTCCGGGAGAGATAATTTCCTTGTAAGTCTGAATTTACCGTAGATGTGTTTGAACTTACACGATTGGCTTTCAGCGAGTCATTAAATCCGCTCGCGGAGTGTACGTCGCAGACGGCTTATCCGAGGAGGAGATTAATGGACTTGAATCAGAAGCCAGGACGCAGTTGACGGAGGGTAAGGTCCTACAATACAGCCTCTTCTATCACGTACACGCCGTTAAAGTTTAGGAACTTGCCAATAAATTATCACCCAAAAGCTATAGGTGGAATCGATCGAGGGCCACATTAACGAGTCGGTCGTGCAGTAACATGGGACGAATGTACGACAAGCTACTTATCTTCTGGTTTCCGAATTCTATGGGACTCGCCTTTGCGCTTTGTTGTGACTCCAGCTTTCGACTCTTTGAATCCTTACGCAAGTGATTGGTCTGGATTCCTCATTCAAGAACAGATATTGTTTTACTCGCATTGATCTCAGGAATTTGGATGTCGGTGCAAATATGCTCTATTGGCACCTCGCGCACGATGGAACCGGTCGGTTCATCCTCACAAAGGATATTGAAGAAATCTGAAGTACCCCAATTATACTATGATCGTTGGCCTATGTAGCGTTTGCTTTATGTATCTCCTCTCTGAGGAGACTACCGCAGCCAGTTCTGGGTACTGAATGGGTCGTAGAAGGACCATGCACATCCTCATTGAACTCTGTTCATGGTGGCGGGTTTCGTTTGCCGGTCGTCATTGCCGATGGCTTGCTCTGTTTGGCAGCGGCCTCCCAATCTCTACTTGAACTTCCACCAGTGCACTTCAATCGTCTCAGAAGCAGCGTGTAGCGTGCTTGAACGCGGCCGTAAACTCGGAATACATGTCTACATTGTTAGTTCGCGTCTTTTTTGAGGTGCTCACGCTTACTGATAGTCGCCTCAAGTTCAGGCGCGTCTACGCGCAGCGAAGACAATGGCAGACAGTCATACCAGCAATACCCCCCTCGTCTCCTTGCCTCCAACCTCGCTCCGACGGATCAGGAGGTCCTGCACGTTCGGTCTAACCTCCTACCCGCCATTCAAAGAAATAGAGACGATGTCAAGGCTAGGATGGCGAGCCTTCGGGAAACTTTCCGGCGATTAAAGGCCGAGCAGGAGGCATTGAACGGAGAGTACGAAAGATGCGAAAGTCTCGTGAGTACGCGTCGCATTGTGCCTTGCGAGATTTGGGCGCATATCTTCTCGTATTTTCACGATTCTTCAACAAATGGAACTTGTCGGAGCGCAATGCCTTCACCCCATCCAGGACATTGTGGACCATCAGCCAAGTGTGCCAGGCATGGCGCAACATTGCTTTCTCCATCCCCTCGCTGTGGTCATGCATAGACCTCACATTTCCAACGGACGGCCAGAAGGAGGTCGACGTTTACATGTTGGAGAGGATTCTTCTCCTTTCACGCCAATATCCATTACACATCATTCTACAGAACGAACTGCAGGTCGACTGTTTACTACGGTCCGTCTTATCAGAATCTCATGCTTCAAAAAGTCTTTGCCGAATCCCATCGTTGGCGCTCCGTAGAGCTGACCGACGATTGGGCGGACTCGGATGTTCTTTTTCCTGCTTGGACTCTGCACGGTCGCCTTCCCCTCCTCGAAACATTGCACCTCCATCTATGGCAGGGTCAAGCGGATGGCATGGCTAGAGAACTAGAAGCGGAGGATCAGCCTATAATATGGGTTTTTAACAATTGTCCGCGCCTCTCCAAAGTGAAGCTCACCGGAGGACGCCGTGTCATGAGCCTTCCATGGACTCAGATTACGGAACTGGATATTGAAGGACTCAGATGGCAATTGGCTGGACGATGATTGCATTTGTTATGTCCGCTCGCTCCGTCAATGTCCTTCGCTCAAGGCTCTCCATATGACGCCCTTCGACTATGTTGACGAAGAGGCAGACGCGTCCGAACTCATAACGCTCAACTCCCTCCATAAACTCGATACAGCATGCGTTCGACTGCTGAACCATCTTACCGTTCCTCACTTACAGGAAGCGATTCTTCGAAAGCATCATCGATGGGAAACCTGGACCGCCTTTGAGGCGTTCTGTGGCCTTGTCGATCGGTCTGATTGCGCACAGAGCATTACCAGTCTAACCATTGACGATATCGCAGTGTCCACCGAAGCCTATGGGCTTCACACACTGCTTTGCGCGACGACCAACATTACTCATCTCACACTTCGGTTGACGATGGCGCTTTCTAGACCCTCTCTAGACGCGATACAACTAGTCTCGAGGCCAGACGCCTGCCAGTAAAGATACTCGATGACAGTCGATCGAGTACCCGGCGGAGCGTCTGGAACAATTCGACCCCCTTTTGGCGGGGTCGGATTTTTTTCCCACGATTTAATGGCACTTCACCAAATTTCTGAAAAGTCAAAGTAACAACCATCCGCAATAATTATTCTGAGTCACTACAATGTTGGAGAATGCAAATACAAGGACAGGCATGTTTTTAGATTTTTTAAATTCGCAAAATTCGTCAGCAGACAAGCCGATCATTCTAAGTAAGACCCCATCCTCCTATCCCTTCTCAACCTTCGCAACATGGTCGGGGGACTCAAACGAGCGCGAAGCGAAGACCCAGCATACACTCCTCAAACATATGTCAAGCGATTTCGTGGAACGGGCGGGCGTACACGTGCCAGTACACGGGGTCAGCCTGCTCTGCAGCAGCAACAGCTCAGAACGATAACGACGAGGATCCGGAGCCAATCGTTGAGCCAAGCAGTAGTGCTCCCGCATCTCCAAAATTCTGGAGTGCCAATTCTCGTGAAACGACGCCCATTCCCATTGAGCCTCTCGATCCGGGCACCAATCACTCCTCCAAATCAACGACACTCACCGGGTCTCCCCGCCTCAGGGCGGAGCATCCTAGACTCCCCAAAGAAGAAGCGTCGTGGTCGGCCACGCAGAAGCGCGCGCACTGATGGACGACAAGGACGACTGCTTTGAAGCGAGGATTGTCTGCCATTCCGGGTCCCAGAAGGCCGACGCGATACTTGTTCAAATCCTACTACTCGTGAGTTAAATGAATTAAGTTTAGAAATAGGGAACACACCTCGAGCTTCTGGTCCCTGTCTTTAGTGTTCGAGGTGAACGCAACGGCTGCCAGTATACCAAGCGCGTTCAATTCCTTCACCTGACTCTCCATCAGCGCAGACAGCGGACCCACGACCACTACAATCCTCTTGTCACCCTCATCGTCGTCGCTTTCACCAACCATGTGGTAAAAAAGCGAATACCAAAGTGCCAGAGTCTTGCCACCACCCGTTGGCACATCCAGAAATGTGCTGATCCCCTTAACCACGTTCTGCCCCGCTTCCTCCTGGAAATTGCATAGCGTGGGGACTCCAAACACTGGAGACATCATCGTTCGCGTCCTCGCTGCCCGCTGGGGGTCTATTTCGCGCACAGGAGTAAATGGCATGGTTGGGGATGAGGGGTAATTTGTTGGGAAAGATCACGTTCTGTATCCGGCGGTAACGCGAATTTCGGAAAAATAAAAATGTGCTTCGACTTGTATTGATGTGTAGTATGATATAACAGAAGCTTGAGGTCGAAGGGCAAAGTTGTAACTTGGAGGTGGTGGTAAAACGACGAAGTCCCATTAAATCGTGGGAAAAAATCCGACCCCGCCAAATAGGGCTCGAAATGTTCCAGTCGCTTCGCCAGGGGTCTGATCGGACCGAACTGGCGAAGTGACTGGTATCGAGTCTACGATACAACTCCCTCCTAATGATTTGCTCATGGCCGAGGTCACCAGAATTATACAGTCCCTCGAGTTGCCGAGGAACAGAATGAAACCCATCCTCAACCATTCCTTCCTCGCCTCTCATCTCTCTCCGTCGAGTTGATGCACCACGCCGATCCACGCTACGTCCCGTATTTTGGGCCCGAAGGCGCGTTTCCACGAATAATGCAGTCGCGATGGAGAGGCAACCGGCCGTTGGGAGTCGCTCAGCTCGAGTCGTGCAAGATCGTGCTTACGGCGGCGCATCTCGAGAAGGCCGTATTTAGGGAATGCAACGTCTGGTGTCAAGACTTGGCACGTCCTGAATACTTACACCGAGGTCGCACCCCTCAAGGCCCTTATTGCCGATGGGATGAAGTTGTCGATCAGGATTATATCGGATCTGGTGCAACAGTTTGGGAAGAATACTGTCTTGGAGATACCTATGGCGCGTACTAGACGGTAGATGGGAGAAGCTAAAACTGTCTGGATGTGTTGGTGTACTGTAATAAGAAAGAGTCTGGGTTCTATAACGACTCATTGACGGTGGTGGTAAAATGATTCAGACATTCTAAAGGTATGGCGGTAAACAACTAAAAAAACATTGCTGCGGGTGAAGGCAAGAACGGGACGAAATGTTACTGTACAATCAGGGCCCGCACGCTAAATAAGGCTTCCAAGAGGCCATGTTTTTTTTACGCCGTTTTCAAAATAGTTGGCGAAGCTGCCTTTTTCGGTCAACGCGTTTTTTTTCGATCATTTCGCGGTATTTACTTGTATCGACCGTATCTCCTCTAAAAGTCCATCTTTTGGCTCCGTTCCTTTTGTATTTTGAGACTTTAGAATGCATAGAGGGCCCTCGTCCAACCGGTAGGTGTTTATAGCACGTCTAGCACCGGTGGTAGTGGCGTCATTGTGCTACTCGTTGGGCCGAGCTTTAAAAATTTATTTCACGCAATAGCTGCAAGTGGGGGCTAAATTCATATACTATAAGATGTTATCTGAGTGGGCGCCAAGTTTGAGAGCTTAATGTTTACGTGTTCACGAGCAGCACTGGATTGAACAGTGGCGCAGGTGATCGAACACGCCTTACCTCTTACCATCGTGGCCAAACATGGAGAAGGGTGTCTAGATAGCAGAGTCCTTCGAAGACAGTCGCCATATACTGTCCTGAGAGTGATAACTGAAGAATTTGGCCAATAAATAATTGTAGTAGTATACTTACTCTATCTGTCTTTTCGACACGTTTCGACATGGGCAGCTCAATGTGACTGCTATTCTGGCTAGCCAGACATCAAGAAGAGCGATCTAAGAGCTATCAGGAGGGTTCTTGCACTTCACTGTGTTTGGACGCGATGGTATGAGTGGCAAGGCGCATCCGATCACCTGCGCCACGATTCAATCCAGCGCTGCTCGTGAACGCGTGAACCGTAAGCTCTCAAACTTTTTGTGCACTCAGAATAGGTCCTATAGTATATGATTTGAGCCCCCATTTGCAGTTAATATGTGAAATGAATTTTTAAGGCTCAGCCCATCGAGTGACACAATGACGCCGCTACCGCCAGTGCTAGACGCGGTATAAGCACCTACCGGTTGGACGAGGGCCCTCTATGCATTCTAAAGTCTCAAAATACAAAAGGAACGGAGCCAAAAGATGGACTTTTAGAGGAGATACGGTCGATACAAGTAAATACCGCGAAATGATCGAAAAAAAACGTGTTGACCGAAAAAGGCAGCTTCGCCAACTATTTTGAAAACGGCAGTAAAAAAAAAGTAGCACCTCGACAAACTCGCAACCGTACCTCATGCTATCCACGCGATGTGAGAGGGATCGTTGCATTGTGCAACCTACCATTGTCAGTGGCCCATCCGAAGGGAGAGGGGGGCTCGAGCCGAATGCATATGCCGTAGTGGGAAAGATCGAACCAAGTGGCTGTGCACTTAAGTAAGTTCTTACTCCAGATCCAGGGGGTGGCCGACAAATGCGGCGTGTCACAAACCGTTCTCACTGAACACCTGCTGAACACGAAAGTCGATATGGTCAAGACGCCTTTCGCGTTGTTGAGAGCTATTTATCCTGATCTACCCCTACCAAGAATGTCCATTGTCCTGTCGCATGTGTATACCAGTTGAGAGTGTTCTTCGCCTCAGTTAGTGTTGCTTTTGCCAACTTCTTCAATCTTTTCTCCTCATTCGAATACAGAAGCCCCAACGACAGATCGTTGTGCTGAGGCGGGACGGGTTGGGGATGGGATTCCTAATTACAAGCTTAAGTCGACGAACATACACGTCAAAGCACAATTGTCATTTCATGCGTGTCATAAGGGATCACGTGAAAGAGCGTGAGAAAATGATGGTGGCAGTGAACGATGGTCTCAGGCTCGCTGACGTTGCCTGTGGGGTTGCTATCGATAGCGATAGCGATCCTGCCTTTTGTAGCAGAAAACTCTCACGCCTCGGCCACATCAGTTGCCGGAGGGTGAGCGTTCGAGTCCTTGCTGCGTCCTTCAACGAATAGTAGATGTTCGTGCCCGTACTGCCTGCCAGCGCATACCGAGACTTTGTAGATGGGTATGACAGAAGGTAGCTAAGACCTGTAATTTAAGAAGACTTCACACCCTCTTCATCTGGAAAATGCATGTTGTCTATGTAGTTCTACAGTAGTCCCGTTGTGTGTATAGTACATATAGGTTACCCCCCGTTATATAGAACTCCATAGAACGGACAGTTCTACCATAGCAGCTGTGCCTGTTACTATAGTCCTATCAAAATATAGCACTATGGGCCCTACAGCATTACAGTGATGTATCAGACTATCCAGAAGGTCAGCACAGATGCTATTCATAGCACAATGGCACGAGTCGGGCAACATCCCGACTCCATGCCGAACATCGTCGGGAAATGTCGCGGTAGCCGAATTCGGTCATTAGTGCGCCACATAGATTCCCAATTCGGTCGCTCACGGTCCTCGGGCATCGCACGGTAGATGTGAGAACCAAAGCGTATGACATTATAATCGCAAATGCGTCGCGGTAACATACAAACGAAGCAGAGATAGAGAAACAACGAATTATAAAGCTGTAGATACAAAAACCGCCACTAACACATATTAAGAGAATTCCACGGCGAAAGCGGAGGACGAGAATACAGTTGCTGCCCTGGGTGGACGCTTCTTCGATGGCACACCGGTTTGCTTACTAGTCGGCAGTCAGATACACACGTAAACGAGAGCCGATGAGGTGACTTACCGTCCTTCAACGAAAAGCGACTTGCGGAAGTTGACTGTGATCTCGGGTTGACCAATCCCTTGACAGTGCGTCTCCCAGAGTCGAAGACCGGACAAGATCTCATCATAAACCGAGCTGTATGGATCCGTGTTGAACGGCTTCTTGCCCTCATGTCCATCCTCCCAATTAGCAAGTGAGCAGGCAAACTAGATAGAAACAGTAAGCATCGAGTAGAAGAAAAGGCAGCTGTAAGACATACCCCGGTGAAGATTAGAGCAATCGCTTGAAACGAAACCTCGTTGTTCATGAAGAATCCCTCGACGAGGCCATGTGACTTTTCTTTCCGCCCGAAATAAGTCTGATTCACAGCGGGCTGCAAGAGTTGACAGCCGAAAAAGCCGGACATAGCAAACGGATCCTACTTGCTCGTGTTAGCTATGACAAAGGCTAAAGATGAATACACACTCGAAAGGTATGAGCGAAATTCTTCGTAAGTATAGCAATCACATCCCGGTTCTTCTTGATATCGGCTGCATCAACCGAGTCGACGAGTGTCCAGACAGGGTTGTTGCGCTCCTTTGTGATATGTTTCGTATGAGTGATAAGCTCGCCACGGTGATGGACAAGGCGCGCCGTGATCTAAATACAATGTGAATCAGACAATCATCAATAAGAATAGAAGGCCGTACCAGTTTGAGCTCAACATCGCTGGGAGGAAGCAGCGGTGTGATGCCACGAAGTGTTAGTTCCTTGTGCCATGCCTGCAGTGCGACGAGATCAAGATCCCGGCTCGACATCCATGGCCCATCATCGCGGTGAAGGAGCAATGACTGGAACCACACCATCGCACCGGAGATGAGTTTTTGTCGACCACCGTCAAGGCTCAGTAGTCCAGGCTTCTTCTCTTTGGTCTTGAGCGTCTTCTTTGATGAACGCTTCTTCTTCTTCTTCTTGCTGTGCTCCGTATCGGAGCCCGAGATCTCGCAGTCAGATTCTACGTCTGAAGGTGAGTCCGACGTTGCCTTTCGCTTTCGAGACGCAGGTGTTGGAGTCGCATCCGAGTCCAGAGCCTGAAAGAACAGTGAATATCTCAATGAAAAAGGTAAAGAAGTACGAACCGGTGTTGCAGGTACACGATTTTCCTTGCCGTTTGCCATTCCCAAGGTTAGTCCGCCGGGGAGCGAGGAACACGAGCGTGAGGCCAAATTGATAGGTGTAGACCGTATCTGAACTGAAAATCAGAACAATCTGCATTACAGTAAGGGAGAGCAGTTCTGACATCAGATGGCGGACCAAGGCCGGGATATAGATTGGGCCTCGGTTCAGAGATAGCTGGTTGAGGCGTAGATGGCTGCTGTGACGCCGGAGGTGTCAGATGAGATGCCGGTGACTGAGGCGCCGAAAATGAGGAAGCTGGAGAGCGAGGTGCGGTAGCCGGCAACAGTGGTAACGTATAATTTCTCGCGTCATCTATGAGAGCGCATCAAGTCCACATCACGATCAATGAGAAAGTTCTTACAATATGAGTTGGACGCGTATGATCCTACGGCACCATTGGTATCCATGCCAGTGGCAGACGAGTCAGGATATCCACCTTGATTCGGGTTCGCCCACTCATATGCATCGGGGGAATTGTATCGTCCGAACTCTGTTGTACCATACGTCTCCTGAGCAGGGGCATACTGCGCAGTGTCGGCGTTTGACGACATCACACCATTCGTGCTCATGCCTGAAGTATCCTGGGACATAGCGGCCGGGCGCTGAGCAGGAACCGTATTCTGGGCACGAGAGACACGGCGAGCATTACTGTGGTCAATCTGAGCTTCTGTGGTATAAGTTAGCACTTCTACACATAATTTCGTGAAGAGAAAACATACGCCACGCACGCTTAGCCTCGTTTGGTTGAGCTTCGCGATGATCAGCAAGCGGTAGAGGGAATTCAGAGGTGAAGTCGCCGAAGGGCATAGAGAAAAAAGGTAAAGCAAAAGACGCGTAAAGAAAGAATGCGAGATGACCGTAACAAGACAACGGTGAAAAAAGACTTCAAAAATGACTAAGCAGAGATATTCGCCACGTTTGTTGGAAATTGCCACTTACCAACGCTCCAACACGTCGCCATGGCCAAGACATACACCTGCGAGTATTGCTTCGAGCGCTGGAGTAAATCGCGCAGTCTCAACAGCCACTACGCCAAAGATCCAGTTTGTTCGAAAAAACGCGCCGAGGCGTTCAAGCATATTTTCCCAAATGCATTCGACCTTCTTGTGGCGCAGTCAGCCGCGGCGTCTATCGAATCCAGTTCGGCTTTTGAAATGGATGTGGACATGAACGACCTATCACCAAGTGTCCCACAGCCCGAGCAGGAAATACCCGCATCAGCAGCAGAGCCATCGAACGATATGGACGATATGGACTGCGAGGCTCCCGACATCGATGCTTGTCCGCCAGCCGAGCCGTACTGGCGATCACGGAATAGTACAGTCACTGCGGAAGACGTCCCAGACTCGGAGCCTCCACCATCGGCAACAGAATACTTCCCAGCAGACATGTTTGCAGGTGCAACATTTGGGAAAGGTCGCACATCGTTCGAGAAGATTCGCGATGAGCAGATTCTGGAAGGAGAAGAGATTTTGGGACCATTTCGCGACGACGATGAATGGCAGCTCGCCAGGTGGTTGATGAAGCATGTTGGACATAATGCTGCCGACGAATTCCTTCGAATGAACATGGTAAGCAGAATCCTATGAACAAGGTTCATCAACTCACTTGTTGAACAGATTCGAACGCGTGCTCAGCCATCGTTCACGACGAAGAAGGAGTATCTGGACAAGATCGATGAGCTTCCTGGCGGAGTTGGCTGGACCGTTGAAGAAGTTGTCCTCTTGGGTGATAAAGTCGATATTGAAGGGAAGAAGATGGAAGAGCGGCTTGAGGTGTGGTATCGAGATCCTGTGGAATGCATCAAGGAGCTCGTGGGGAATCCAATGTTCCGGGACGTCATGAAGTACGCGCCAGAGCGTCAATTCGAAGACGCGTCTAAAACGTCGGAAGTTATCAATGAAATGTGGACAGGATCGTGGTGGTGGGACTTACAGGTCTGTTCACTTAATTATCCCAGATTTCTCAGCTCATTCCTCTCTAGAAACTCCTTCCCGCAGGTGCAACGGTCGCGCCCGTCATCCTGTCATCCGACAAGACGAAGCTCTCGCAGTTTCGTGGGGACAAGAGCGCATGGCCGGTCTATCTGACCATTGGCAATATCGCGAAGGAAGTGCGCCGAAATGTTTCATCGCACGCGACCGTGCTCATTGGATATATTCCCGTCGGAAAGTTCGACTGCTATACAGACAGTGCCAAACAGTTTGCGCGCTACCGTGCATTCCACAGCTGTATGGAGATTATCACGGAAACATTGGCCAAAGCTGGAGAAACGGGCGTACCTATGACTTGCTCCGATGGTTTTATCCGCGCTGTCTATCCCATATACGCCGCTTATGTCGCCGACTATCCAGAGCAATGCCTCATTGCCTGTTGCAAAGAGAATTGCTGTCCATTTTGCACAGTCAAACCGACTGAGCGCGGCGAGAATGTTCCATTTCCTCCTCGGGTACAGGCAGAGACGCTGGAGATACTGAGCGAGTTGGCGATGAAGATGGCAAGTGACGAGATGAAGGCAAAAGCAGAGGCGATCGGACTGCGTCAGGTGTTCAACCCATTTTGGCGCCATTTACCTCATTCGTCCATCTTTCAATCCTTCACTCCGGATCTGCTTCACCAGCTCCACAAGGGCGTTTTCAAGGATCATCTGATGGGATGGTGCCAGGAACTTATTGGAAAACTCGAACTGGACGAGCGCTTTAAAAGTATGAGTTCACATCCGGGATTGCGCCATTTCAAGGAGGGCATCTCGAACGTGTCGCAGTGGACCGGTGCTGAACACAAAGCTATGGAACAGGTTTTCGTTGGCTTGATCGCTGGAGCTGTTGACAAGCGTGTCCTCATGGCTGTCAAGTCAGCTGTCGACTTCATCTTCTTCGCGTCCCTCCAATCCCACACGTCCGAATCCCTGGCGCGTCTTCAGCAGGCACTCGACGATTTCCATGAGTATAAGGATGTCTTCATTGAGAAGGAGATCCGTGATCATTTCAACATCCCCAAAATCCATTCCATGCAACACTACGTCGCACTCATTCGCCTTTTCGGAAGCGCCGATGGCTTCAATACTGAAAGCCCCGAACGCTTGCACATTGACTACGCAAAGGACGCGTACCGGGCATCGAACAAGAAGGACTACACGATCCAGATGACTGTTTGGCTCTCACGACAGGAAGCCGTTGATCGCTTCGTGGCCTTCTTGAATTGGTGTCGGAATGGGTCGTATCATCCTGTTGGCAGCGCCGACACGCCCCACTCAGACCCTAAAGAGGCTGGTGATATCGAGAAGGACACTCCGCTTTCGACCGTTGTAGCATCCGTTGCTGCTTCTTCATCAGCACCGAGCACTAGCATCCACGTCGCATCGACCCATCCCCGCGATCTCACGCGTATTCGAGCATCAGACATCATTGAGAACCACAATGCAACGCGGTTCCTTGACGCGCTGTCTGTCTTTATTGCATCCCACGGTGGACTGATTCCTCCCCAATACTTCGACACATTCAATCTATACCGTCGCCTGACCATCATGCTTCCTCATATCCCCCAGACCGGCTCGGAACTTCGAAATCTTAAGAACATTGTTCGCGCTGGACCTCCCGTTCCTGCCGCTGGTCGGCGCTCTGCAGAGCCTGCCCATCTGGACTTCGCACTTGTGCGAACTGGTGAACGGAATGAGCGTACCAGAGGAACGGCTCTTGAAGGTGTGTCAAGTCATTTCTGTCTTTCTTGCACTCTCTAACAGAGCACTTACCCTAGGACTTCGTGTTGCCCATGTTCGTGTTCTTTTCGAACTCCCCGCAGTTTATTGTTTGGACGTGTCGGACCGTCCTAGAGACCTCAACGAGTCACCGAGTCACCGAGTCATCTGGTGACTCGACTCGCCTCGGGCACCTCGGAGTTCGGACTCGCGTGACTCGCGAGTCACGTAGTCACGGGTCCGGTCGCGAGTCTGAGTATGGCTCTGCCGACTGCGAGTCATCATATGATGACTCGCAAATATTTAGCTATGTATTTTACCTAAATTTACAAATTTTTACTGAGTTAAACGGACTAATGTGCAGCTCAAACGAGCCATGCGGAACTATTTCGCCTCATCCGGCGATCCGGCCCGAGATCCGAAAGGACGCGTAAGCGTCTGATCGGGTCGTTTCTCTTGGCTCCTCCCACCACCTCGACCACCCAGGATGCGACGATTGTCGCTCCTGCTGCCCCGACGATTGTCGGGCAGCCTCTGGACTGCGGATTTGGGCTCTGGCTCTGTGCCGGACGTGCTGCTGCTGTCTTTACGACAGCAGCACAGACACGACGACGTCAACACCATGGCAACGGACCCAACGACGACCAGGAGGACACAACATGACAATGACGCGATGGAGAGGAGGATGAGATGGAGAGGAGGATGAGATGGAGAGGAGGATGAGATGAAGCGAAGGGCACGAGCAGCGGAGGACGCGACGACCACAACGACACCCTCCACTACCACAACCACTCCCTCCACTACCACCACCATTTCCTTCCCTTTCCACCATCACCCCCGCTCCATCCTCATGCCCAGCTGACTGTCCCCGTGCCATTGCCCGGGGATGCTCGCTGAGCATGAATACTGGGAGGTGATGGACTCGTGAGTACTCACGAGTATCCGAGATGACTCGGACTCGGTGGTAGTGACTCGCGAGTAGACTCGCGATGACTCGTGAGTCATCGCGAGTCGAGTCCGACGCGAGTCTAAGTTCGACTGGTTTTGACGTGAGTACTCACGTCGCGAGTCGCGAGTCTGACTCGCGTCGGACTCGTTGAGGTCTCTAGACCGTCCCCTCGCATACATCGAATGGCTCACACCGTTTGCTACTCCAGATGCAACAAGCGGTCTATATTCCCTTACGCGCTCCTCGAGAAACCGTGGCCCGTATGGAGAAATTATCTACGCAGATCGTATCGTTCGGAACTGTCATATGCAACCGAAGTATGGCAAGACGAAGCCCTTGGCATGGACAACAGAAAATGTTTCAGACAAATGCTCTTCATTTTACTTTAATCCTTACCGCGACTTACATATATTTACGATGCTCAAGTTGAATGGAAAACATTGTATTTAGGTACCGTGTCCAATAAATCTATGTAACATGTTTTGGTTTACCATACCCGTGCCAATATTCAGAGTATGCAACCGAGACAGAAACCCGCTCTGCTAGATCAGCAGAATCCATCCAGTCGACGAGCTTCTCTACCCCGTCTAGCCCTTTGGCGGGCTTTCGCAATCGACTCCCGCATCCGATTCGTATCCGTCTGTGGAGTGAATCCTCGACAGTACTGGTCGAGCTCGTTCGAGATAGCGATAAATCCGTCGCCAAGTATACCATCAAGAACGACAATATCCTCTGGTTGCGGGCGGTACGGTTTATTGGTATGACCGGTAGGTGCAGCGATGGCGCGGCGGTTGGTGAAGTAACAGCCAGTGTCGTGCTTTTTGATGTAGACGACGACGGCCTAGATTGGCTTGAGCACCACCCAAGGAAGGGACACGAGGAAGGCTCACTTTTCAATCGATGTTTACATCCCGTTCAGAGTTGAAAGTGGTTCTCGTTCGCACTTGCTGACGAGCAGCATCTCTGTGAAACGAAGACGTGACTGGGGGCGCGAGCTAGCACTCCATGCTCGCAGGAGCTGGCGAGATGGTTTTGAACATGCATTGGAAGTAGCGCCGAAGACGCAGATGATCTGACTGGACAAGTATCAGTACAATTCAGATGTAATACTAAGCAAGTCAAAGTACGCACCTGCAGGGCAAGCCTGCCTCGAATCCAGCCTGTACTCTGTGGTCCCACACCTGGAGCACTGATATTGGAGTGTATACGAGACCGAGCAGCATTGTTCGCTGTGCGTGCTTTTTTGGCAGCGGGCAGGACTTTAGGTTTTCCGGTTCGAAATGACGCTTCATCGGATTCGTGCCAGGTGGCCGAAAACTGGACCGAGTGGAGAAATAAAATGAAAGAGTCGGGACCTGTGAGGCGGCCATCGCGTCGAAATGGAATTTTGATTTTGGGACTATGGAGGTACAGAGCACTATAGCCCTATGACTAAATATGGGAACTATCGCACGAATCCGAAAGGGGCGACCACTGAAAGCGAACAAATGGAATGATTTGATAGGGACTAGTAGGTGCTATAGTATGCGACTGCTACGGTAGAATGGTCGAACTACACGACTTCTATGTAGCCCGAAGGCATTTCCAGTTGAAGTCGCGTCGACGTCTCGCGTCTCTCATAAGTGTGCAGTATTCTGAGTAGACAAAACTATAGTATGCCATGTAAACATCATGTGTCCCAACTTATAGATATTTTCTTCGAGCCGTTCTGATGCTATGGCTGTTGTTAGAATTTTTGTGGTGAGAAAGCGTTGGCTGGAGGTGCTTGATCCAGCTTTCCCACGACCGTGCCAGCCACTCTACACACCAATTTGCTTGATTCCGGGGCCTCTAGAGCTCTCAACTGCTGGGAAAACCATGTATTATGTCTTTCTTTGCCTTCTAGCTGTGCCATAATGTCTGGAGACCACTACATTCTGTTCTTCATGCTCTGCAATGTGGTATTACTATCACGGTCCTCCATCAATGATGTGTGTTGACCATGTATGTGATGAAATTTCGTAGAACGGCTCGGACAATTTCATCGTATCTATATAAAGAAAATATCTACAAACTTGCAGCCGGTTCCGTCGAGTACTTGTTGAGAACGAGGAGGTGTAATGCGGGCCCATGTTTCTGAGCCGATCAGTGCGAGAGCATCCAGAAACAACAATGCCAAACATGCCGCGAAAGTCGCAGGCGTTGCGGGTTCCCAACATTGGTAATCCGTTAGACGATCGGAGTTTGGCACCTTGTTTCTTACCATCATAGTCTCGCGCAGGCCGCCTCTTGTCTTGTTCTCCTCTAGGCGTTGACCGCCATCCACACTAAATGCAATTCACCCAGCAGCGGTGCCGTCACGTGCTCCGGCAACTGCCGTGCGAGGGTTCGATTCAACCCGATGTTTTGGTCGTATTTTAGTATATCACCACTGTACGCCCCATCGTAAAGATATATACCATAATTCTACTTCGAAAATCGTGTCTCTTTGTATTCCAAGTCATCTGAGCCTCACCGGCATGACCGACCAACACTTTCGTGCGGCAGACCATCGACTTGCCAAATCGGGACTTCGCGTGAATTTCCTCTAAGTCAACGTTCGGACTGTAACTACCACTAGATAGCTTCAAATATATGCATCATACTGTCGGACGACTCAGATATGAAACATGATATCATTGGAGCTGTTAATGTCCAGAATTTGGACATTATGGCCCTCTATGAAGTCATCAATATATATTCTTTGATGTCCGTTTCCCATCCTTCTGAGGATCTTGGATAAAAAATTTCTGCACTCAGTATCTTGCTTACCTTCATACTAGACTTTCCACTCTTAACCTCACTTACAACACCGTCCCCCGGTAGTTACAGTCCGAACGTTGACTTGAGGAAATTCACGCGATGTCCCGATTTGGCAAGTCGATGGTCTGCCGCGCGAAAGTATTGGTCGGTCATGCCGGTGAGGCTCAGATGACTTGGAATACTAAGAGACATGATTTTCGAAGTTGAATTATGGTATATATTCTTACGATGGGGCATACAGTGGTGATAAGAAAAAATACGACTAAAACATTGGGTTGAATCGAACCCTCGCACGGCAGTTGCCGGAGCACGTGACGGCACCGGTGCTGGGTGAATTGCATTTAGTGCCATCCACGACGTTGACCGTCTTACTATTCCCGACTACCACCATGCCCGCAAAGACGACGACCACGTTCCTGATCCTCATACTCGCTCAAGCGCATTTCGCCCATACTGCTTCTGGCCCGCCTAATAGCCGCCGTCCGCGCGCAGCCCCTACCGTGACGTTTCGCGCGCCCACGGCATCGTCTACCTACGCACCTGGGACCTCTATACTTGTTTCTTGGGCTAGCGATACCGACGTAGTCAGTCCAAGTTTTCGGCTGTGTGTCGTTGCTGGGTCAGCTGCTGGAAAGAGGCATTCGTATAAAGCCAAGGACGAAAAGGAATCGGATAATGATGAAGACGACAGCTCTGGGAACGACACATCGGACGATGGCGGAGATGGAAGCTGTGGAGCCGCAGTCTGGGCGACTGTCAAGAATGACGGCGATGAATATAGTATTGAAGTGTGAGTTTCTACTCTCTCCAGGCTATATGCGTACCGACAACTACAGAACGGCACCTGCGGTCAACGCGCCAACCAGGTTCTACCTAGAGATGCGAGATGATTTCGACGATGGCATGAGGACCGACATCTTCACCATTGCGGATGGCAACAGCGCGACCACGCAAGACGTAGGCGGGCAAGCACCCATGCAGGCAGGAGATTTTTCAGATACCAATGGATCTTCGACGACAACTAGCGCCTCTACAGGCACGGATGACTCACCTTCGACCGCTAATGCAGACTCGTCTCCTGGAGCTTCCTCGTCAAATGCTGGACATTCCTCTACAGGCAATGCTGGTGGATCCTCCTCCAATACAAACTCTTCTTCTTCTTCTTCCAATGCTAGTCCAATGTCCTCTCCTCATACTAGCGGTTCTCCCAATACGGGCGCGCCGAATTCAGCACCTGATTATCCTCCATATACTCCGTACACCTTTCCATCTACGCCGGCGCTACTCGCCACGCGCTCCCCGCCTCCCGTGGCGGCCTTCGCTGTTCCTCTTTCGATCGTTGGAGCAATTCTGTTGATAGCAGGCCTGGCGCTCTTTAGACGCAGAAGGGACGACAAGCTTAAGGGTGAAGGTTTACAGAACGTCGGTGTTCATCAAAACGATACGGAGAAGGGCCCTGGTGCTTATCCATTCAGTACGGCAGGTATGCAAGGACTCTCCATGAGTGGTGCAATGGGCATGGGCGGTGGAATGTATAGTGGGGTTCCCGCCTCTGGGATGGGTGTTATGCCTGTGCCACTGTATATGCCAAGGGAGGTTACAAGGGATGCAGGGTATTATGGGAGTCGCCGTAGCCTGGATCGACTCGAAGGTGATGACAGCTATCGACTTCATTCGCGAGACACCTACCGTTCCCGCTCACGCGACGAGTATCACTCACGCTCTCGTTCGACTAGATCGCATCATTCTTCCGTTACTGGTGATGTTCTGTTTGATTATCTCGCTACACCTAGCGGAGGTCGCGTATTCACTCCGCCGAGTGCGCATGTTAGGCGTTCTGCTCAGACGAGGATGGATACGAAGGAGGTGTTTGGACGTGTCGGGGAGAAGCTGAAGGGTGCCGGCGGCGTTGTGGGGTATAAATACTCATAATTTTAAATGTTGTTGTGGTTATTGTTCTTTCTTCGACTCGTTCTCCGGTGTAGATAAGATAGGTCAACTGCTTCGATATGTGGTAATATTCTTTTCGGTTGCCTCGCCACACTTATTCTTTTTGTGCGCTTGTTACTAGATTCCAACTAGATTCCACATCATCATCGCGGCGAGAGACTACTAGCAGTACTTAGACGCCCCAGCCAATCAGTCGTAAATAACACGCTCATAATGATCTTTAGTCATGCCCTTCTCTCCTCCTGCTTCTCAACGAATGGCGAGTCAACCTTCTTCCAACACTACAGTACGCGCTTCAACCAGTCAACGATGAGCGTCTGGACATTTCGAGAACGTCGAGTCTTACGACCGCATTATCCCAAAGGCATACTTTCTGGGATCCCCAGCTTCGTCGCTGGTGCTGGCGTTATACGTGTATCGTCAACTAAGTACATTGTGAAGGATCGAACGTTTGCAAAGAGAAGATTGAGGTAGATCGCGCATCAGCCTTTTGTACGTCCTGACTCCTTTGTTTTCCTTCTTCTCCCGCTTATACGGGACTCTTGGCTCACATTCACTCTTCCTTATTAGTGATGGACCAGCGCCAGCCTCAGGATGCAGATCGACTTTTTTCCTTAGATGGGCTGTTCTTCAAGCGTAGCTCCTACGGACTGTTCTCGCAGAAGGTCGAGGCATAGTCTTGGGCGTTTCTGTGCCTTCTGTGCCACGTGAGTATCCTCACTTCTCTTTCCGTTGTCGGTTACTCAATCTGTTGAAAAGATAAGCTCGGAAACGTGACCCTTCTGGGTCTGGCGCCACGGACTCACAAGCGGCGATCCCGACATGCCGCCTGCGGTCGTCGTTTGGACTGCAAGGTTCCAAGGAAAGGTCTCCGCCTCTAAGTTTGAAAGGCTCCGAGGAGGGCAGACTCCTCCGGCACATCGCCCCGGTGGCGAAGGCGTACGGGTTCAAGATTTGTTTTGGGGATGTAAACCACGAGTGGAAGCCTGAGGATGCCGACGAGATGCAGCTGCTGGCCTCGATTAGGGAAGTCGATTGCGAGTGGACGTTTCACGATCTCAGTTGGGCGGAGACGAATGTGACTATGGACGACTTGGGCACAGCGCTGGAGTCCCAGGTTGTAGAGGCTGCAAAGCGTGAAGATGTCTATGACTTGGTCAAGACGTGCGTTGGTGATAGGGTATGTCGTTGTCATCTTGAACATAGACTGAGAAATGATACTTGTGTTTAGATGTATGGCGACTTATAAGCCATGGTATGTTGTCCCGCTATGTGCTTCCTCGCATCCACACCTTTTGTAGTGCGCCAATACACATTCCTTGTCATCTTACCAGCATAAACCATTCCTACAGGATACGT
>JADNRX010000268.1:0-75441 GCA_015501595.1 Hymenopellis radicata | reverse complement strand
AATATCGCACACGCCGACGGCAAAAGTGCCTCTAGCAGTGACCAAGGTCGTTATCTGATAACCTCCGCGGAGGGATCAACTTCTAAATTCTTCCTCAGGCCAGATCGTTCTCAGTGGCGACTCCAGTGTCCGCGAACGGTCATCTTCGAGCAAGCCGAGTTTAAAGGACCAGTAACGGTGTCTGGAGAGCTGACGGGTCTCGATCCCTCCTCTGCGCGCGGATTCCATATTCAGTGAGCAACTTTTTTGTGTACACCTCAGCTTTCTGAATCCCTTTTCAAGTCAATTCGGCGACCTCACCAACGGCTGCGTCTCTGCTGGGCCGCACTTCAACCCGTTCGGAAAACCCACGGCGCACCCGCAGATGATGAACGCCACGTGGGCGACTTGGCAATATTGAGACAGATGAGGATGGTGTCGCGTCATTCGTGCTCACCGATGAGCTGCTCTCACTCTGAATGGACCTCGGAGCATTATTGGGTTAGTCTCTGATCACCAAGGGGATCTGCTTGCTTAGATGTCCCGACTTTCTAGACGCGCTGTCGTTGTGCACGCTGGTACTGACGATCTTGGACGCGGCGACAATGAAGAGTCTCTCAAAACTGCAATGCTGGAGGGCGCGCTGCGTGTGGTGTTATTGGTACATTTCTTCGTTTTCCTCTGATTTCTTCTGACGTGTTCCCAGGATTGGCTTGATAGCGTGATTGCACGCGACAAAAATGGAACACTTGTTGTAATCCCATATGCAATATACAAGACTCTTACTATTGGCACTGTAGAACGCGTCGGCTAAGCACTTGCAGAGCTCATCAAATTGACATACCTGGTAATAGTAATCGAGAGGACGACACATTTCGTACCGGAAACACAGGCGGTCGCGCCTGACCAGCCGATTCCTATACCGCGCGTTCAGCGTTCTCACAACGCTAAAAAATACAAAGACTTCTTACCTCCACACTGTCCCCACTGTGTCTGCGTCGCACAGCCGCGCTCGTCGTCGTCGACGCCACAACAGTCGTACTCGCCTGGCCCTGAGTCGTCGATACGGGCGCGCTGGTGGTGCCAGCGCCAGTGCTATTCCCGGTCCCAATAGCAGTGGTAATCGTCCGCTCTCGACGTATACGCCGCTAATGTACCAGTCCTCCGCGGGTTGCCCTGCACGATGCGCAAGACACCGACGTGGAAGTCGCCGAGTGGTGGAGGTGCTGGCGGAGACGTTGTTGACGACCTTTGTGAGAGGGGACGCCCCCGTGGAGGCCCAGAGACCGACGGTGCTCGCGCTGAACTGTTGACAGTTTTAGTCTTCGAGGGAAGCAGGCGCAATTGAGAATGACGTGAACGGACGTTGATTTCGTAGGCAAAGTTGAACCATGTGTCGGCGGTGAAGGGGGTGCCCCATTGTCGTGCGCCAGATACCATCCATTGGAGGTCAGTCGGAGTCGGGCCAACGCCGTATTTGAGCTAACGTAGCCTAAGTTAGGAATTTTCAGTAGGAGGTGTCAACTTTGGTGTACCTCTGTAAAGTGGCTCTCGAAAAACAGAACTTGGTGCTCCAAAGTAGACTGTCCATGACAGGTCAGTTCCAACTCTCGGTTCTTCTCAGGCATCACATACATCAGGAGGGTTGGTATCGGTGCGCTTTACGGAGAAATGGTAATACAACGTTCCCGTTCCCAAGTTTGCGGTCTACTCAGCGTTCAAGTCAAATCATGCCCGCGGTCAAAGCTGGACATACTTACGGTTTGAGGAATCAACTCCGTGCGCTCCATCGTTTGCCCATTCCACGTCGCATTCGCAGATATCGTCACTTTCAGGCCCTTGGACTCGGAGGTGATGGCGGGATTCTTGAATGACGGATCCAAGGCGAGGTAATCCGACGTCGGCCCGCTTCCATGGATGTACTACCACAGTTTGCAAGTCCATTCAACCCCGAATTCCGTAAAAAGACCCACCCATTGGTATTCTCCGACCTGGTTAGACCACGACCCTAGAATCATTATTTAGACGTGACATCGAAGAAACCAACACAACTTGAACCCACGCACACTTATCGAAATCCGCCACAGTGCTGTAGTAGTCGAAATTCCCCGACCACACCGTCGTCCCAGCACGAGCGAGCCCAGCGAACAAAGAAGCGAAACCAAGCAAGCCCAGCATCATTCAAGTTGTGATTTGGCGACCTCGAGGCTCGATGGCAGTTATATATAGTAGCGACGTCCTGCTGAATATCGGTGAACATCTTGGCATATGACTTTGACGCGAGGATAATAATCGGGCGCGGTGAATTGAGGAGCCAGTGTTGTAGGTTATCAAGGGAAAATCGTCGGTGCCGGTGAAACTCGATGAGACGCGCAGCTTCAAGCATCCGAGGGTCAGTAATTCCTCCGGGATTTAGAGATGATGATGCCCTACGTTCCGTTTTTGATCAGCGGCGATTAGTGCAGACTGACGCCGAATGGTGACGACCAGCCTGGGATCAGGTCACGGTGAAGACTGGCTGAAATTTCCGTTGAGACCCGTGAAAGAGCTTCGTGGACGTGAGTTTCCAATCAAACTATGACTGGGGTTGGCAGAAGAGACAAGTAGTAAGGTGTATCCCAGACACCTACATCAGGTACAGGAACAACACCTCTGTTCGGGTGCATGCTAAGAGAAGAACATGGTGGTACAAAGCTAAGGAAGAAGTCGGTACATAGCTAAATACGGAAATGTAAACCCTAACCCTGAAAATGTCTAAATCCAGGTTTACTCTGCCCCTGCCCTCGCAGCGGCATCAATGCTGCATCCATGTATAATGCTCCTCCGAATATGCTGCAGATGTGTTGGTGTGGGTGAAATGAGGAGAGGAAGGTTGAAGCGAGTGCGGGTAGCACTGTCGGGGACAAAGGCATCTGTGGGGATTTGATAGACACCTTCATCTGGCACCCCGTCGGTCCAATCACCAGCATAGAGCCTAGTAGGCACGGGGAGGCCACGATCATTCTCCACCATTTGCCAGTGTTCAACAATGATCTTAGGTGTGTCGTTTGCCAAATTCGAGAGTGGGAGAGTAATTGCGATGAGAATGACCAGTTTTACCTGGCACAAGGCTTATATCAGGCAACAGCAGTCTGCATTTTAGCAAACTCACGGATTTCAACCACCAGGACGCGTCTGCCTGCAACTCAAACAAATGCTCACTGGCACCTACTTCGACAACCACACTTGGTGATTTACTTCCACTTGGATAAAAAGATTCGTCGGCCTCTTTCCGCTCCTTGTTGGGGGTGGCGATGCGTGTAGCTAGAAATAGAAATAGATGAGAATTGCAAAAAGCAGCGCACAAACTGACAATGAACATACTAGTGCTTCCCATGGTGTAATAAAGATCGCAGCAATCGTAGGCTGGTTGCAGAAAACTGTTGAAAGTGAGGTCGATGACCCGCATGAACGTGCGGCCCGCGGCGTCGCGGGCGCCGCACGGCATCCATCTTATAACGAGATCATCAACGGTGTAGCAAACACTACACCATTATGAGATGACTGAACACAGCGCACCAAACTTGACGTACCGCAAGCCTTTGCGACCATGCAAAGTGGCAAGCATTTCATCCACCGCTGTGAGCGTGTCCGGCTTGACTCGAAAATGAAGACAAAACGGCTCTCTACGTATTGTTCAGCAAAGAAGGTCTCGTGTAGTGGGCATCTAAGACATACTGTGCCTCCCACTTCGTCAAAATGGCTTGCTTGACATCCTGGGTGGTGTGGAACAGTCGCGGTAAGGGAGACGACTGTGTCGCCTCAAAGAGTGGCGACAGTAGTGGCCATCGAAATGGCTCCTGATTGGAATCGGTGTCGTTTACGGCGTAAATCGAGACAGATCGACTCTGATCGAGACGTGATTGGAGGAGGCACGCTTGAGTGAAGATGAGGTAGCCAAACAGGAATAATAATAAGCATTTTGAAGGAACGTGGACAAGGTATATAGGCAGCTATGGGTTCAATCGCATGGAAGGATTAATGAGTAGAAGTATCGCTTTATGCGGACACACACTGGGAATAGTCTGGCAGTGGAAACACGATCAGCCAGGACAAGGCGCATTAAGAATCGTTTTAACGCACAAGTATTCCAGTTTGTGCACGTCCAGCCATCTTGACACGTCGTTCCGCCTGTCCAGTTCGCCCCTTTTGGATATCAAGTCAGGCAAACGATGATTATACACAGAAGAGAAAAAAACGTACCTCCACACTGACCATAATGAGCAATAGTTTCCGAGGACGTGGATGTAGGAGAGGCCGCGCTAGACGACGAGGACACTACAACAGTTGCGCTAGTTGTGACAACTGGAGCGGTGGCAAACGTAGATGAAGGAGTGCTCGTAGTAATATACACATCGCATTCCTCATTGTCGCCGCCATCCCCGACGACAGCGCTAGATGCCGCGGCAGGGCTAGTGGCAATGGTGGAAGACGGAATACTGGTGGTAATATACACATCGCATTCCTCATCGTCGCCGTCATCCCCGACTACAGCGCTAGATGAAGCGGCAGGGCTAGTGGCAATGGTGGAAGACGGAATACTGGTGGTAATATACACATCGCATTCGTCGTCACCAACGTCCGTACTCGACGTGGCGGCGGGCGCGCTTGATGTTACGACCGCGCTCGAAACCGAACTGGAAACAATCCCGAACGCGCTTGGCGCGAGGGAGCTGATACTAACGCCAACACTGCTGCTTGGAGAGTAGCTGGCAGCGCTTGACACGACTTGCGCGACAGATGTAGTAGACTCTAACCGTCGCAGACGTACTCCCGACCGCGCTCGAGGCACTGTCCGACCCACTTCCTATGCTAGTAGTAATGTCGCCATTCTCGATGTACACGCCACTGAGGTAGAAGTCTTCCACCACATCTTGGACATTGAGGCGCAGAACTCCAACGTGGAAGTCGGCAGAATTGGTGGAGGTGCTCGCAGAGACGTTCTCGACAACCTTTGTAAGCCCAGCGCCGTCGGTGGACGCCCAGAGTCCGACAGTGCTGCCGTCAAACTAAGTAAGGGTTACAATCAGATGGAGGAATGTAGGAACGGTTTTTGTACTAACGTCGATCTCATAGGCAAAGTTGTACCAGGTACCAGCATCGAATGAGACGCTGTACTGGCTGGCTCCTCCGACCATCCATTGCAAGTCAGTTGATGTTGGGTCAACGCCATATTTGAGCTATCATATAATGAGTAGTGTTCGAACGTAATCATCCTCTTCCTACCTCAGTGAAATGGCTTTCGAAGAACATGATTTGGTGCTCCACAGTGGACTGCCAGAGTCAATCAGTGTGGAAGCTCATAACTAAACTTAGAGGCTTACATCGGGAGGGTTAGTGTCCGAGCGCATGATAGAGAAGTGATAATACATAGTCCCTGTGCCCAAGTCTTCGCTCTATGCATTGTTGGTCAGTAGTTTGCCTCCCACGAGTCGATCGAAACCCCACAGTTTGCGGAATGAGCTCTGTACGCTCCATAGTTTGCCCATTCCAAACAGCACCAGAGTTGATGGTAAGCTTCAGACCGGTGGACTCTGAAGATGCAGGGTTCGTGTAGGACGGATCCAGCGCGAGGTATTCAGAGGTAGCACCATCTCCGTGAATGTACTGGGAAAGAGGAAGAATATTAATGAAGGCCTCAAGACAATGATGGGTCACGTACCCACTGGTACTCTCCAACTTGGTTAGACCATGACCCTATGAAGGAATCAGACACAACCGACACGTGAATCGAACCAGTCAAAGAACTCACATTCATCGAAATCCTCAACGGTCGCGTAGTTGTCGAAGCTGCCCGACCAGACCGTCGTCCCAGCTCGGGAAAGACCAGCCAACACCGAGGCAAGAACCAAATGTGAAGTAGAAAACATAACGAAAGGAAAAACTGACCCAGACGAAATTTACAAGGCGCTTTTATGGGGAGGCCTTGGAGTCTCGGTGGCCGGAATATAGCAACGTCTCGACTACAATAGTATGATGGAGCTCTCCGGCCATACGATATCGATGCGAGGAGGAATATCGGAAGTAGCAGAGGGTCCGCGCAAGGCAGCAGCACAACGACTGAGTATCCTTCCAAAGGAACATAATCGCTTAGCAGTGGCGCGTCGCGGAAACCGCGAGCCAGTCCTTCGTGTCAATTACTGCGTTCATTATTTCTTTCATTGTACATTAACCTGCTTCCGGGTATCGTGAATTCATAAACATATGGCCAAAAATCTTTACACGAGAAAAAAATACTCAGTCATCACCATTCCTCGAGGCCGGACGAGGAGGCGTCAAGAGCGCCGCATCTACTTGAGACGCGTTTGTTTTCTTGAACATCCAGGATGTCAAGAACGATCTTGTCGTGTTCGCTTGAGCTTCTTCACTCTCAAGCCTGTCAACAAATGCTTCCTCCTCTTCAGCCATGACCTCCCGTAAGATCGCATGATGAGCAGAAATGTTCTCTGCGCGCCGGAGTGGTGCAAAATTCAACGAGGAAAACGACGCATTCGCCGCGAAATCAGCTTGTGCATGAGCGTCAGGGCGTAAAGTGCCGACTCTTGGTGTAGAGTGCATTCGGGGCGGGGAATCCAGTTGTGGTGATGATTCCAGGCGAAGAGACGAATCCGTGCGCGGCCCTGGTTGTGCTGGAAGCTCGCCGGGACTGTGCGGGATGGTCGCTTGCCGCCCTGGAGACACTGAACGACGGCCGGAATCAGGTCGGGGAGGTTCTAGAGTCGTCATTATAGAATTGGACCGCAGTCTAGCGGCTGTACTGCCTTCTGAGAAAGACCTGTATGATTTGATGAACGGACGATTTATGCTGCCCTGGGGTCTGCCACTGGAGCCCGTGCTGGGACGATGTCGATAAGTCGATGGCCTTCGCGGACGAATCTGTTCGATGTCAGATTCTCCAGCTTCCACTCGCTTAGCGATGGCGATAGGAAGCTCGATCTCCTCAGTGCCGTCAACATCGGCAACTCCAAACAAGGATCCCGAGCTGGGTAGTCCTGAGAGAGAAGGCTGTAAAGTGGGCGTCATGAGCGATGGTTCCAATGATAGGTTCGACATCAGCATTGGAGAATCCAACTCAGTAAATCCAACCCAGGTTCCAAGTTTACCGGTGGATGACTCCACGGTAATCGACGTTTTCATGTCGACTGTGTCATCCAGGTCAAGATTCCGCAGGGATTTCGGGGGAGCCAGAGGACGTTGCTGATGGGCCTGACATAGTATGGATTATCGTACGGCAAATCCGGTGTCATCAGATCATCCCAAGCCACGGGTGGTGGATGTGTAACAACAGGACCAGTGAAGTCATCTTCGTTGTGAACCTTAGGCTCGACGTCGATGGACAGGGGGAAAGGATCAGCGTGTTTTTCTGTAGGTATGTGCGATGGGATGCTCGGACTATTCTCTGGTGACCTCGAACAGATGCGGGAGAAAGACGCCGGAGTAGGTCTGAAGGGGTTGGGTTGTCGAGTAAGAGGGCTGTGGTGGCGAACAGTACCATACGAGAAGGTGACCCATTCAGGAATGCGGAAATTGAACTTCCCAGGCTTCGAATGAGTTATCAGCCCGTGGATGTCAGGTTCAGTGGAATTTTCAGAGTCGTCCCGTTCCGCCTCGTGCGCATCATCTTCGGAGAGAGACGCGCAGACGGCGTTGGCTTCTACAATGTCGTCGTGTTCAAACTGCGCGCGACACATTCGTGTCATCCTGAGGAAGGCTTCAGCGCACAGACGGTGGAAAGAGAGTTCTGACATACATAATCTTGAAGATCGACGTGAGAATAATCAACACGGCGGCCAGTCCAACATTCGCCGTTTTCTTGAGAACAACCATGTACGCCAAGAAGACGCCCTGGAGGTGTATCAGTAGGTACTTAAGACTAGACCAAATGAGCCGACCTGTGATAGAACTAAGCCTACACTGCGTTAGCCAGAATCAATGAACAAGTAAGAAACTGATGCCTACCATCTAATGAATATCGAACTATACGAATAAGGATAAGTTTCCCGTCCCCCTCGTAGTTTTTAGCATAGATGTGTATTAACTAGTCGAGTGTTAATGAACCATTTCCGCAAACCCGCATCGAGACGTACCTGGTTTTTTATTACACCTGGACAACGTGAGATCAACAGTGTGGCTGGAAACAAAGAGAAACCCAAGCACCTGTTTCAACAAAGAAGTAGAATGTTCCGAAGGGCAACACGAATGGATTGAGCACAGCAAACACCACGAGCACGTGGATCAACAGCAAATGAGTTGGAAGCCAGTCTAGAAATGAGTTAGAGAATGGCGGGCATATGAACTATTCCCGTACAATAATAGTTGAAGGTACGCGGACGAATGCCCGCAGCGCGTTTCCGCCTGTCAAGAAATCAATTAAATGACATGATGGAGACGACCGGGGTTAAGTACTTACGGGTCACTTGGCTTCGCGTAGTGGGATACATAATAAGAGGAAGCTGGAGACTTCAATGAAATGGTTCCAATGAAGAAAGACGAACTTACACCGACTAAGCGATTTATCAGCTATGGGGCCACACAAGGAATAGAGAAGAACGCACGGAGAGCAATTTCAAAGCCACCGTGCATAGCAGTCGTGAATATTTCTGAAGATACGTGTCAATGTTCGAATATATGCGTCACAACGAAGGGCACTCACGCCAGCCAACATAGAAAGGCCCAGCCGAGGGGAAACTACTGGCAACAATTTCAAGAATATCGGGCGGAGAAGCGCTCTGTCTGAACGAGTCCAAAAAGGACTGTAGAGCGGCAGTTCCAACACAGAAGAAAACCAAGACGTTGACAATGAGAAACTTGTAATATCTAGTCATGATCCTGTCGTGCATAGCGGATAGTGTCGTGATAGTGTGCGCCTTCTTGGCGATCAGTAAGAGTATAAGAGGGATGAGAAGAGCGAGTAAAGCGACGAGAAGGGTAGGCAAGAAGGATTGTATGACTTCTTCCTCCCATTCGTGCTTGTCCAAATAAGCTTTCTGCGGAATGTCTGTGAGCAATGAACAACAAATATTTGACGTAACTTACAAGTCCAGGCCAGAAGGCACTGATATTCTGAATGGACACCAAACCGACGAGAAGAGACACGGGGAATAGCCAAAACACAGTGAAAGCCCACACGCCGAGACTGACGACCCAGTCTTTGACGAACTGTAGAGACGTGAACACGTATCCCAGTAGAGGCAACAGATCATACATACCTCGGCATCAAAGGACGATTTCATCACCCGAATCCAATCCAAGTCTTGATATTCCGGAGCCATCGACACCATGCAGGTGAGTGGATTGTGAGGATGCACCGCAAGATACTTGCACGCCCTAAGGGCATCGCTGGCGTCTGCGAAATGTCACAAAAGCCGTCGAGACTGGATCATACTCGGTCGCATGTTTCGCTCTGTTTTCCGTAATCAACGACGTCAACAGATTGAGCTTTGCAGTGTAATAGTCAATGGACGGTACAGTCTTTCCTCGGAATAGATGGGACAAGTTGATCAAAGGTTGATAGGCGTCCAGACTGCAGCGAGGAAGACTAAGCAAGGCATCCCAAACAGTCTTCCTGTGTCGCCGACGCCGACCTTTGCTAGCAGGAGGATATCCCGGAGAGGAAACAGGTACGTCCGAGTCACTGGAACCCTCTATGCGAAGCTTTTGGAAGGCGTGCTTGGAAGAGTGAAGAGTTTTGTTTTCAAAGGAGGATCCCGGAGTTCGAATTGATCCACGAAGGGGCCAAGGACCTTGATCAACTGTTCCATCCTCTGTTCCTCGCTCAGCGTACCCTCCTGGGTCGCATCACCAGCTTCCGGATCCACCGCGGGCTTTCTCTGCTGAGCAACGAACTTGGCGCGAGAATTCGATCGCGAAAAGGGCTTATGGGCATCTTTCTGCGCCATAGCTTTCTTCACGGCGTTCAAAGTCGTTTTGGCAAGTTTGATGTGCGCCGTCTCCAGGAGCCGAAGAATCTCTTCTCGACGTTCCAACAACGATGCCAACTCGGTCATCTTCGAGCAATGACGACGCGATCTATCACAGGAACTGCTTCTGGGTCGGGAATGTCTGATGAATCAGAACTGGGTTCGTTTCTGGAACCTTGCGTAGCAGGGTGGATGACAGGAAGTCGTTTCGCGCGTTGAAGAGGTAAGCAATTGACTTGTTGAAGAACCCAGGCTGCGTATTCGTAGTGAGTCCGATCGCAGGTCGCTCCAGTTTGCGGGACATGAAATATTCAAAGTACTCCTTGAGTTCCTTTTCAGAACGTAGAAGTGGAGGTACGTTGGATACCATTATTGTCCGAAGACGAAGGCCGGGAGTGGGCTGGAGGTCTTCAACCGTGGGATTGGATGCAAACGCATACTGTGGATGAGGATGGGGATGATACGAGGAGCCCGCCGTAAAGTGCCGCTGTGCAGCGTCCCGAATTCGTGCAGCGCGTAGCATGAAAGCACCGTGAGATATCCAGAATAGGATGCGATCCATGAGAGCGTGACCCAGAAAAGAAGACATATGTGGATCCAAAGCAACGATTTCCCTTGTTTAGTTGTGACTAGAGATGATATGGATGCTCGTGTCATGGACTTCTCGTCGATGGAATGCTCGGAGAACTCGACGTGAATGGGGAAGAGGATCGGGAACGTAGTAAGCGTGTGCAACAGGGTGAAATAAACTGAGGGATGGTAGGTTAATGGTTGAACGAAGATCGAAAAATGTAACTTACAGCATCCGCGTAGAAATCGGATGTACAATGTCGCATCGACGCCGCGAAGTTGATTCATTTTTTCTTCCGGGAACATGACACCTGCGGCACCCAGGACAGAATCCAACCTCCTGGACTTGGTGGCGATGGTCTCCTGCATGAAGAATTAAAAAGTAGTAGTCAAAATCGGAATATAGTCGCACCATGCCCACGAACGTCCTTGGAAAAGACTGGAAGCGAAAGGTCAGCAACAGACGACAGGGGAAATATTTAAGTCACACGAGGCGCCTGAACGACGTCGAAAAGAAAGAATAGATGGCGTGTACTCACTATCCAAACTCCCATGATTCACGGCTGCCCAATCCCTCTCCCGGCTGCGTCTTGCCCTTCCCTCTCCGCCTCCGTTTCATGAGTTCTTGTCCAGTGACACATAGTACAGTGATTCCAACAGCGATTACCGACTGATTGATGAGACCACTGCGTATATAGTCCGTTAAACAGTCAATTCCAAACAAGGTGGGGCCATACCTGTAATTCTTGGAAAAAGGTCGAGTCTGGATATCGCCCATGGTTGAAGATAAGGAATTCGTCCACCAACACGTTCAAGCGATACTGATACTTGGAAACTCGTCGGAAGTCGGTCAGCACTTGAACATGAGAGCTCGTCGACGCTGATGGCAGGTGGCAGACAGCAAACGAAACAAGAAGTCGCCTTCCATGTCACAAGTCAGGTGATCGGCAATATCAGGCTATAAATAATTTTTATTCTCATCCGCCAGTTCGATGTTGCGGAACAAGATCGCGTCCATACGGCGTGTAAAATTCAAGCTGTTATATTTTACCAGTCGTGAAAAAGTATCAGCGCCACAAAAGGGGTGCCGGTTATTTCGGCCTGCATTGTTGGCGGCGGTGAGTTCCTTTTCGGGTGTCCAAGATCGACGTGAGGCTGTGGCTCGTTGTTTATAAACGCGATTAGAGACAACCCACGGATTTATCACTATATCTCTAAGAAACCTACTCTCAACCCCGCTAGATCTCGTAAGAACGTGCAAGCCACTAGGACGAAGCTGTCGCTCAAAGCTAAATGTTTTGTCGTTACGGATTCAAACTTCAAAATACGTGTGGCTGAAGCTGAAGGCCTCCCGACTTTTCGACAATGTTCTCACTCCAGAGTAGGCGATATATCTCGAGGACATCGATGAACAGTTCGCAAGTGGTTTGATCCTCTCCTCCAAGTTATTCTGAGCGCGTCGTGTTCGGTAGTGTATCTGCGACACGACATGATGCTGTACCGCATCGCTTGTTCGGGTGCGTTAGAGGTGGGCGTTTAGTCCAACATGCGACGTCCGGAGTTGTGTCAGGGTCCTGCTTCCGCACGGGAAAGTGATTCATACATTCGTTGAACCGTTCTACCTTCGGTCCCGGTGGCGTAGCGTCTAGAATTTTCGTGAAGCGGGATTTGGTGGACGCCACGCATTCGTTAGGCCAGGTAGCCCCGAGTCTGTTTGACGAATCTTGCTAAACATCGAGCTGAGACCTCCTGGCGTTTCATGAAGCACGATACGTTTCTTCCAGTTTCTTCGGCTGTAGGTCACACAGACTTAACGCATGTGTGCACAACGCGAGCCTTTTTGAGACGCAGAAATCCAGCAAGCAGCGCAGACAATATCTTCAACTTCGAGACACCGCAGGCTACAGGCACCGCCGCCATCTATTACTTGGTCTTCATAATCCTCAGACTTCCCGGGATATACTTATAGTTCTCACTATAATTCTTCGGCGGAACCCTCTTCACCACAGACGGTTGCCTACAAACACATTCAAGTCAGCAACCGCAAACGAAAAAAATCGTAAATCCACACGCACACATAATAATCCCAACCTACATCATCAATAATCAGCCAAACTCTCAAGAAAAAGGACACAACAAAAACATACCCTGCTTCTCCGCAAAATGAATAGCATCCTCCTTGGATCTAAACGAAATCCTCGTTCCCTGCATATAATCGGCACTGTGCGCCCAGTCAACTCGCCAGCACTCGCAACACCATCCGTTCAATCCACTCACGAACTCGCCCATCCCATCAACGGATTCTCCCAGCGTCCGCCACCGGGGAGAATATCCCAATCAATGCGCCAGCGCTCCATCTTGGCCCCGCCGCTCTGCATCGTATTCCTCGTCGGCTGGTATATCCTGACCGCTCTGTGACGCAGTTCCGCTACAATCTTCGTGAGTCCTGAACTACGTTGCGCGCGGTGCGCAACTCACTAGGAGCGCCGCTGACGACGTCGGCAACCATGACATCTCGGGAGGTGCGGGCGCAACGATTTCGGACGAGGACTGCTCCGACTTGACCGTCAACCGACTCCCCGCTCGACATTCCACGCGAAAGAAGGCATCTCTGGCCCAGCGTCCTCGTTGGCGCCAACGCGCGAAGTAATGACATGTTGATGGTAAAGTGGAAAGCAGGTTAAGCAGCTTGCAGTGACAAGTTGTTTGGTTTAGATCGTCAAGGTAAACATGAGAGCAAGTCCTCAGCATCGACAGGCTTTCTACTATACAGATAAATTACAACAAGCATGTAGATAACATATACATAGGATCAATTGACGGGTATAGCAATGTCAAATCCAAGAATTTGGTTCTGAGGGCGACACGTTATCGCAGGCTGCTCCTGCACCTTGGGTAACGGCGGCGCATCCAGCTCGTCATCAGAGCTCGAATCGTCGCTCTCCTCAGGACGACGCGGCCTACCAGCCGTCCAAACATGCTCACACGGTTATCCAGCTTGGGCGTCTTGAAATGAGGATGCGCCTTCAACCGCTCGTCGCACTTCTGCAATTCGACAACCAGTGCCGCATCGAGCTCGATGTTGAAAAGGTCCATTATGTACCTGCGCACCGGCAGGCGATATCTCTGAGTCGAGATGATATGTAATGCCCGATAGAACATATCAGGAGATGAAAAGACGGCGCGGTGCTCAGGCCGGGATTTCATCCTAGGCCAGTTGAGAATCACTCAGAAATACGGGAGAAGAACGTACTTCGTCAATGTCCTTGAGGCCGCGTTCGCAATGACAGAGTTCGCCAGATTCTGTATTGCGGTGATAACTTCGAGCTCAACTTCTGACTTGGGTGGTATCAGTCGAGGTTGCCGTGACTGCGAAGTATGTTGCGTCCAAGGAGGTATCTGCGAGAAGCTGAGCATTACACAGACGCTGCATAATATCGAGACGCACCGTAATGAACTTTTCCACATCCAAAGGTATGCATAAACCGACAGCCTGGCCTTGCGGGGAAAGTGTAGCCTCCCATTCGTAATCATCAAGAACTTCCGCTCCTTGAGAGGTAGAGGCGATGAGACCTAGAACGAAAAAGCATGTCCTAACAACATATAAGACGAAGAAACGAGACACCAAACAGTCGCACAAACCCGCGTATTGATGGTATAGGGGAGTTGTTTGCGATGTCCAGAACATGCGGTATGATTTCCTCTTCCTCGAGGAACGAGAGTCCTCCTTCTGTCGCACCGACGTTGCCCTATTAGAAATTAGACACTACCCCCTTTGAGACCAAAACACATACAATCGCCCAAAGAATGCTCTTGAGCTTCATGATAATCTCCGGATCCTCGCCTTCAAGACCATGTCGTCGTATAAACTGTGTGAACTCCGAGAAATGCCCCTTCTCCTGTAAGATCTGGCATCCCAGGTCGGTCTTGGTCATTTCGCCATAGAAATGAGGCGGAACAGTTCCCTCAAACGCGAGCGACTCGTCCTCCACCTCTGCCGCATTATTGAACACCTTCGACAAAAATACTTCGACTTGAACGACATAGAACAAGTTACGTTCCTGTAAGTCTTGAGCAACTGGCTTCTGTATAGTGGCGGGAAATCATACATTGAACCACAAGTCGAGCTCTCGCTCGATGTATCCAGCATCATAAAGATATCGAAAGCCCATGGGTGTCGAGGTGAATCTGAGAACGATGTAAGAATCTCTGTTGATGAGCCCCAAAAAACCGCTTACTTCAATAACAACGGGTTTCCGATTTCACCTAGATGATCCATCGTAGGTCGCAACTCCACAACAAGCTGCAAGATGTCCTTCGATTCGCAAGCCTCCTCGAGAAAGCGTGCAGCCATCTCACAGACTTCTGGCGCAGGATCATACAGCTGAGTCAATAGTAACCTCAGAGTCCAGACGTTCGCATTATTTGCTGAACCACGGATGAGATCGCCCAGATGCTTCGTAGCGTAAAGTCGAACATGCTACTCAATTCGTTATCCACCGAACACGACTGGAGAATGAACACCGACCTTGTAACTTGACGTCAGCGCCTTCGACAAGATGATACGAGAATGACCATCCCTATGCATCATCGCGTTCAGTCCTGTAGACGGGAATAACACAACGAAACTTACATTGCGTAATCCAGGTTTTCGATAATGCCTTTGATCAGATCTTCTCGACTGCGAAGTTCGCTCAAATGATAGAACGCAGTGAATATCTTGAACTTTTCCAACAGCCTAAAAAATGATCAGATTAGCACTGTGAAGCAGTAAAGTCACCGTACTCGATGCCATCCTTCTGTTTACTGAGAGTACCCAGCATCTCAAGGTAACCCGATGTCAGCGTTTCCGCAACTCTCTTCTTGGAGAAGATAGGATCCGAATCAGGAACGCCGTTGAACTACAAAGTGTCAGTATTGTACGCGGGCACGATGGCCAAACGGGCTCGTCTTACTGGATCGAGTTGTGCAAAGCTCTTCACTATTTGCGCGAGAAACTGGTCTTCCGATCCAAGAAAGCGAACACCGTCAGGACAAGCCAGGAGCGTCGTCAAAAGAGAGCACCCAAGCCTTGACCATTTCAAGTTTGCCTACAGAATTGGTGAGTCCAGGATCTTGAAACGCAAAACAAAACATGATCACCTTAATCTTTGACATGTCCGAAAAGCGATGGCTGAACGGGTGGAAAAAGTTCATGAGGCGTCGCATGAACTTGGACGCTCTCATCGCTTCCTCCATTCTCTTCGGATTGAGTAAAGGCCCCTCGATGAGCTCAAGTAGCAAATCAAAGTTCCATTTCGTGTGGTCTTTGTACGCGAAAATGACCTGGACGAAGTCAAACAATGAGTAAATCGAGTGTTGAGGGAAAAGAGGCTCACCTGAGTTTCCAGAAGAGCTGCTTGGAATGTCTTGTCCTCCATTTGCATGCTCATCTTCAGCTTTACTTGTTCGACCTGTCGCTGACCCCGGCGAACGGGATCCTCAACAGAATTCGCCCTGTTATGAAGATTCAACTGAGGAACAAACGAGGGCAAAGTTATTCTTACCTTACTCGAGTATGCCTGAGAAGACTAGGTTGTAACCTAGCACGGTTTCTATTGAGGCTATCGATGGCCGACATCGCAGACGTCCCGATGATTCGATGCTCGCCATCTGAATAATCCGAAGCCATGCCGAAAAATCTGAGGAACCGCTTGAATACGAGCTGCAACCCACAACGGCAGCACCCGATTGGCAAGTTGTAGAACTTCAGCCATCAGAAGAGTTGCTTTCCGAGAGAGGTTGGTCCCCGTAGTTGTTTCTGAGACTATCGTCGTCAAAGCCTACACTCTGATCAGAAGGAGATAGAGGTGAGGAAGTTATTCGACGAACATCCAAAAGTCCGGCATTGGTGAATACCAGTACGAGAAGCGCGATATATTGATCTGTCAACCGCAACGTCTGCGAAAGACGCTCACTTTGTTCAGCTTCTTTCTTGCTTTCTGCGGAACGGCCGTCGTGACTATGACGAGACTTTTTGTACACTGCGAAAGAAGATCGAGATATGGAATCAATTGAAGTATGGAGGCTCACTTGTTAGCCGCCGTCCGTCTATGAATGTTTGATACCACTCTGGCGTCTTGATCTTGAGAAGATCGAAGAACATATTCAGAATGATTTCCTGGCATTGTGATGAGTCTCTGGAAGGGAAATAGAGGAATCGAAAAAAATAAGGCATACCCGTGACTCAAGGGAAGGTATACGAAGGGTATCAATGATAGACCGAAGCGCTCGCATATCAGCCATACAGAAGTACATCAGCCCTGCGTGTATCATGAACATGTCGCTCAAAGACATATGGTAGATGGGAAACAAACCACTCCAACTTCGCAGCATTCCCTGTATTATCTTCGTACTGCTCTTCATGCGTTCCGCATGATCAGGCCCTTTACCATAGGCGTCAGTAATGGGAGAGAGCGCAATCTGTGTACCAGTGAGTAACACGCATACTTGATATGGTTAGACATGAATCACCTCCAAATCAGTGCCAACGGTAAAGTAAGACCGCGTCCTTGGTGAATCAATGATATGCAGAAATGCGGATGATATGATAGGTGCTAGCTCAACTGGGCCTTCGCCCAATGCATGCAACAAAAATCTGAACCCGCCTGTACGCCAGACAAGATCAATGTCAATCAACACTAAATGCAAGGTCGTTAGAGGCTGAGTGAACGCAAGTACGTGAGGCCATACAAATCTCCGTCAGAGTCAGGATGCAGATAGGACGGAATGGAGAATCCACTTGTTCTGCTACAGCGATGAAGGCTCGCATAACGGGTTCCGAGAGCGGAACGAGCCCCGAGGAACAGCCTCCTGGTAGCGCGTCGTTTCGTATGGTCCCAACGTCGACAATGGTACGGATGAGTTTGATAACCTGCTCCTTCTCGCCAGTGTACTTGCTATCCCGAGTTAGAGATCTATATAAATTGAGCAAGTCAGAAAAACATGATGTAATCCAACGCCTACCTGACAATGTACCAATCGAGTGGTTGCTCGCCAAGCCGCTTGACAGAGTCGTGATCGACTAAAGCTAGTCTAATGACACGATATGCCGCTGAATGACACTGTGTCGAGCGCCGATCTGCAAGAGCTGGGATAACACTAAACGAGTTAAGGTTATGAACTGACTCGTGGAAACAAGACTTACGCCTGGACAATATCTGTTATACTGAGTTCATAACGGACGCGAAAGCTTCTTTGTAGCGTGTTGGCCAGTCTTGTCATGGTATCAATCCACGGGCGGTCGATCTCGGGAGCCCCAGAAGTCATGGGAATGGAAGATGACGATGCGCCGGCATTAATAGCTGGAGGCGACGTAGGGCGGCCAACTGTCACTAGGTTGGCGATATAGTTGTTGGCATTCTGAAGAGCAGTGCGAAAGTCCTCCCCTACAGATTGCGATCAGGATTAGAAACATTTGGCGACAACGAAAGCATACCTCGTTCATCCATACTGCTTGCAGAGGGTGCATGACCATTTTGGAACTTCTTTCGCGCCGCGGCTGCACCGTTGACTTGCTTTCCCTTCTCAATGGATGCCTCTGGGTATTCGTCAGGAGAGTTGGGTACGGAAGCACGACAAGGCGCATACGTATATCGGTCCGCTTGTTATTTATGGCCTCGATTCTGCTCCGGGCCATGTCTAGCTCGGATTCGACTTGGAGACGGAGGGCATCCTAAGTCAACGTTGAGACGGATAATAAGACACCTAGCTCGACTTCGTACCGTCAGAGGCATATTTAACATGTTCTCAGCGCCCTCCTTGATACGACTCTGTTTCGTCAGCCTGCTGTCGAGCTCAGCAAGCTGTTCTTGGGGTGAATTCTTGTCATAGGTAGCCTACTGTGAGGTCGCACCTGTTGCGCCGGGTCCTGCCCCTCCAAAACGGCAAAGGAAGTCGCGTCGTCATTGTCGACAGCGTTCCCACTACCGACAAGCGTTATCGAAGACGATATCACCGATCCTGCAAGCGCCGGTACAGTGAGATTGGCGGGCATCGTGCCAGGCGGTCGTTGTCGCGTTCAGCAGCAACAAGGGTCTGTCATGGTCGACGTCAAGTCGAATTTGGTCAAAGCGGTTATGTAACGGCTACTATCATCCGGACAATCACTCTCTCTAATTTTGCTAGACTGCCTATCATTTGTGGCACCACTTGATGGTCTTCTCAACAATACATAAGCCATGCATTTGGACCAAAAGAGAACAATAACGCGCAGGGATCCACCAAAAGGAAGTCTTACATAAAGCACCAAGCATCTTCCTATATAAAGTCCTTTGTGCAGCATTCCTTCTTCGTTATTCCCCGCCATGTCTTGTACTGTCTGTCGTATGGCCTTTGTGCCAGGTCCCCGCGCGACCTCGCCCCTCCGCGAACACTACCCTCCACAAGGACTGATGCCATCCGGCCTCTATTCCTACTTCATCGCTGCCACTGGTATTGGGTACATTTCGATTATCTTGTTCGCGTTTGATGGCGTACTCACACGCACAATAGACCCCCAGATATCCATACTTTGAAGGGTAAATTCGACTATGTTAGTGGCAACATGTTCAGTGGCGCCAACGGTCCCATGGTGCTCTGTGTTATATGGGAAAGCGACACCATCGGCAACACTCCAACAACCGCTTTCATGATGCACACCGTGTGTGCGAACCTGCTTCTCCACCGCATGCAGGCCGATCCCGACACGATGGAGAAGGCTGTTAGACTTGCTGAAGTGGTTGGAGTTTTAGAACGTCCTATGGGTGGTGAACACGCGGGACGGCTGCAAGCCGTCCGTTACGAATCTGTCGGGGACAAGATTGATCTCAATCCATTCTGGACTGTCAAGCGTGCCGCAGGTGGCAATGTTTTCAACTGGAAGGCTCTTTCTGAAAGCCCGTACGCGTATCTCATTAGCAAGCCTAACGTGTAAGTCTGTGATTCCAAGTGATACTCGTTATTTGACGCGTCTTTCAGTTTTCCCCGCTTTCATACCGAAGTTGCACCTACCAGAATATCGCCACTTGACACGATCGAATTCGATAACACAGACGCGCTCACATCGTTGCCATTAGACATATTCGAAACTCTTATCCCGCATCTTTCGATCCAGGCGTATGTCATGCTGATGTCGACTTGCCGCTATCTGCGCCTTCACGCGCTCACGACTTTCCAAAGTCACGCGCGCCGCTTCGTGTTACAGCTCCCATGGTCGGTTCCCGTTCCCGCAGAGTTGAGCGAGATGAAGGACGACTCGATTGCTAAGCTGCCTAATCGCGATTCCACGCCACACAATGCCGACTGGTACCTTTACCTATCCCATATCCACCGCACCAATGGCATGCGCACACGCAAGTGGATTTGGTCTCTGGTGGAGGAGATACATGATACCTATGAAGCGAAATGCGGGACAAGCCCGGCCATGGATCCCAAGACACAGCGGTACCGCGAGGTACACGGACCTGTAAAGCAGTCTTTCGAAATGGGTCAAATGGGGCGAATGTTTGAAAAGAAGATGAAGATGAAGGCGAAGTAAAGTGTAAATAGTCGCAAAAGTCTCTCGAAGCTGAAATTGTACAATAACAAGTCATGAAATCTTTTGATACTAGCTGGTGTATTATGAAGAGATCGGAGCCATCTCAGGCAGACCTGCAACGCTTGTTAAAGGCGGAAGGAAAGAGGGAACTGCCGCCGCCGGCGAGCTACTTCAAAGTTGCTAAGTTCCTTCCATCACCAATCCGCCAACACGCCGGCTTAACGGGATGACCCACGAACACTGCATGAATCGCTGTCCTCTTAATCGGCCAGTGGCTACAGGCGCCTCATATCCCAATCAACCGCACCTGTGGACGGAAAACGGACGGGCCTACAAAACAGACAGACACTGTCTACAGAGACGACAGCGGTAAAGGATACGCGCTCAAGAGGCGCCGTACAGGTCTATGCGGCTATTGATGGTGCGCCTGCCTCTTTTACAATTTCATTCGCGTTGACCGTCTGCTAGGCGCATACTGACGACACGTTGAACCTGAAGGACTCTCCTGGAGGTCTAAATACGTTCACTTGAAGGAGCGTTCAAGAGTGCGTTTTTAGTGTTATCTGTCGAGGAAATGCGCTGACGAAGAGTCAGACGTACGGACGGAATGCAACATCATCGCTCAAAATACACGATCCAAGAAATGCAACCCCGCCTTCGCGTCTGCAAACAGTAGTACAAGTGGAATGGTCTGCCAAACAGCGATGTGGGACGATCGAGGACAGTTATTGGGTGTGCTGCTGTTCGTTGTGTTGTTTAACGACGCGTTAGGATCTACACAGACAGAGTGTACCCGCACGCTATTCCTAGAGAACCATAATCTCTACATGTAAAACATATCATGGCATTCGCTTGACAGTCGGGTGCGTCGTTTATAACCTAGAGTCGTTCGCGTTGATAAAATGTAGCTTGCGTACAGGTTATTCGCTTTCTGCAGCCAGTGCCCATTGGGCACTATGAGTCGTATACGCGATAGTAGCACTATCGATCCAGCCACCTAGACGCCGTCATGTAGCATCCTCTTTCCTTCCGGCTTGAACGAACGTCGCAGGTCTGCCTCTATCCTGACTGCTTGAAACTTGGAAGTACAGATCTGGGTAGAGTCGACATCTTCCAGGTTGTTTCGCTCCGTGGGGACATTCTGGTTCGCTTCCGAATCAGTGACTTCCTTTTTTTCTTGAACGAATGTTGCATGTCCTAGCGGTGTGTTACGTTTTAAAGCGGCTAACGCTCCCATCGTATCATCTAGCTAGCTGCTAAACAATCTGGTAACCTAAACTGGTTGGCGAAGAGCAAATGAACGCTGGTCAACAGAAGCAATTGCTGTCTGAGACTCTGCGTCTTCTATGTCCTTGCTTTCTGTGTCTTGAATTTCCGCACCTGGACAGGTTTTGCCCTGGCGTGTCATCTCGTCCCTCTTCAGTGATTGAGAATTCTTTTCCTCGAGTACGAAATCGATATATCTCTTTCCACGTCGCCTCCTGGTACGTCGTCGCTCTTTGAAATTAAGACTTTCTCTAATCACGGTCACGTGATAGACAATCAAGAGCGAGTGTGGCGCACTTGACATCAAGTACCGCACGAACTTAAAGCAGAGACAGCTCGCTTGAGTGTGAAATAATTATTATGACGAATATATCTGCGAGGCATTAGTCCACCGGGGCTCGTCCACAATCTCAAAGGTATGTGGCCAAAATTGCCCGTTTAGTCGAACAAAGACGATTGCTGTGGCCTATTCCCACGCGTCACTCGCCTCTATCTAACTCTTCCCAATCCGATCGCTTCTCCTGCAACTACTACCACCATCTTCGCTTGTCTTCTCTCATTTTTCTTGTTTTTATTCTCGGTGAGTTTATGACGACTAGTGGGCGATGGAGCTTCGTCTCACACGATTTATAGACGTCACACACTATTAATTCGACAATGCCCGACGACTTTGACGCTCTCGCCGCGTCCAACAAAGAGCATGCGAGGCTGTTCGCCTTGCTGAACACACTCCCTGTCGCAGGCGTCCTTTATCCTGTCATAATCGGTGGTCGACCCCAGCGGGACGCAGCTGTACGCCTGCAATTGCCTCACGGAACTCCCGACAATGACTAACAATGGCTTCGTTTAGGCTACCGAACTCGTCAAGAAGACGCTGCCGCATACCTTGAGCAAAATCCATAATTCCGCCTGAGAACAAAGAGGTGTGTTCGCTATTACCATTTTTCAATACCTTCTCGTCTTATCGCCACTGTTAGAATCTTAACCCCCACGATGATACCAACTCTGAGATTGCCCGGAATGATACCAAATCCCATGTTTCCAATTCTTCTATAGCCCCATATTGCCAGTTCCGTATACCCTCCGATGCTACCAATATCCCCATGCCCTCCGATGATACCCACGTCAACGATACCAACTATCCCGAGCCGGACATCGACTATTATTCCCCTCCACCTACAGCTTTCACAGAGCTTCCCGAACTTCAGCCTCCCCTACCGCAAAGCGCGCAATTGCCTCAGGCACCCCAGGCTCCTCCGATTTCCGTTGTAAACTCATCAGCAGCGCCCGCGCCTGCTACGACCCAGCCACCTGCGAGGGTTCAAAAGCTCCAGACTCCTCAGGCTCTGAATGGACATCCCGTTGGGGTGGCGAACCCACCAGCGCAGACTACAAATGCCGTGCGGCCTCAGCCCCGCGCTACTCGACCGCAACCACAAAGGGTTCCTCAGGCGCAGAATGTAGCACCAGTACCGCCTCAGTCCCACATTCCGAAACCGACAGCTCAGAAGCCTCAAGCTCCCCAGATTGTGAATTCACAATCGGCTGCTGTAGCGAATGCACCCGTGCAGACTACAACTGCCGCGCGCGCTACTCCCGCTCCCTACAACAGTGTCGTGTTCCAGGAACCCATCGTCGTGGACAACCGGCCGCCTCCTCCGCCAAAGCGAAAGGCGACGGAGGAAGCTTCGACGCGTAATGTCAAGCCCAAGGTTCGTTATTTTTATTACTTCGTCGTTGTAAACCATACTCACGTGTATTCAAGCAAACACACGACGACCACCTCACCCTAGAAGGCGACCAGCTCGGCCCGTTCATCCTTTCCCTCGGTGAACCTCCCGTTCTCCCCGCCGAGTATGTGCTCGCAAAGCGCACCTATACGGTGATTTCAGTGACTTCGTCATGTTCAGCACGCGTACCGGTGTTCCACCGGTGTTGCCTGATGGCTTTGTCAAAGTGGGAGAAGGAGTGTTGAGGAGACTTCAGAATATGCTGAGACAGTGGACGGCGCAGAAGAAGAAGGAGCGGGAGGCTGCGACTCTATCAAGACACGTCGGCCCCTCTCAGTTTTCATCGACAGTTCCCGTCAATGCGCACCACAACGCAGGTGTCCCTGCTCCCGCTGCAGCTCCCCAGCAGCCTGCGCGACTTACAGGTCCTCCCATGCCCACTGCGCCTCAGTTTCCGTTCGGAGCTCCTAACAATGTGGGCGTCACCGTTACTCCCGCTCCTCCCATGCCTCAGGGACGGATAGCCCCTCCCATGCCCACTGCACCTGCCGCGTCTAAGTTTCTTGGCTTTTTCCCCATATCTACGCCCAGCACTGTGAGAAGCGCTGCTGCCGCCGCACCCCCTCCCAAGGCTGTTAAACCGCCGCAGAAAGCGCGTTCTATGCCCTCTCAGTCCAGAGCTCCCGCTACTAATGTGGGTGCCGCTACAGCTCCCAGACCTGTTACACAGCCATCGCGCATTCCCGTGCCCTCTGCGACTCAGTTCACGTTTACAGCTCCCAGCCATGTGGGCGCCGCTGCAGCTCCCCAAGCGCCTTCGACAGCTTCGCACCCGCATCAGTCCACTTTTACTAGACCTCCCAGCGCTATGCCTGGTAATGTGGGTGTCACTATTCCCCCTCAGATGACCGCCGGTCCTTCGTCGCTGGAGAGTATCCCCGCCCAGAACTTCTGGAATATGCCTTCCGGGCAGGCCGACATGAAGATGGAGGCCGTAGACTTTTTCGGTATCACTCTTTAGGCCACGCGTTGAAATGTTGTATCAGTGTAAGTAAGTATTATCGTATTTTGTATCAGTAGGTAGGTATCAAGTATGTAGACTCAATCTGTTGTGTGTTGTATCAATTACAGTTTCGTTTATCGCTGTGGCCAAACCCCAGAACAGGAAAGGCATAACTCAAGGTCGAACGAGCAATTCAGGTGCTGGGATTAAACTCGTGCCGCCACTTGCTCGCCTCAACGATGTACTAGCTCGTGTTCCTCGCATGACTGGTTGGACAACAATCACTGCCGATATACCCCCATCTTGCGCCTGCGACAAAGTAGCGGATGGTCTGCTTGTCTCCGACGATGACGGGACTTGGTTGCGCTCGACAAGGTTTTTGGAAGTGTTGTAAATGTCTAGAGCATCGTTTTCCAGCTCGTACCCAATAAAATAAAGACGGCGGGGACACCACAAATTGTCAATGTTTTAACTTGAACGTTCAGGAACGTTCTTAAGTCATCCTCCAGTGATCGACCTGCGCCACAACCTCACAAGTTGAGTCTGTCAACTCCGGTAGGTGAGGTAGTGTGCCCTGAGATACATTACACTAGTACAGGCCACAACTCAAATATAATAAGGCTAAGCATAGTCAAGGTCTTACTTGAATCGACCAAGCATCGACGCCCTTTTTAGTTTTCAGGCAGATGGCCGTCCCGGCCACCGCGAGTCGCTCCCTCTTCTGTTACACGCAAATAGATAACCAGTAGGTGCTTCCTCTTCACCGGGTCACCACAGACGTCAAACGCTAAGCACCTCAACAAGAACATGAGATCTGCTTCATACGCAAGTCACGCCATGGATACAAATGTACAGAAGCAATTATTATTCAGTTGAACAAGAGGTTAAGATAGTCGACTGTCGTACGCAGAGAGTGTCAGCAGGCTGACTAAGAAACTTTCGGCATTTTCCGCAACTATACAACTAAAGTTCAAGGCCCGCAAGCGGCACGAAAAGTTATTCTCACCGCCGTGCTCGACAACTTCAAGACATCAAGATGGGTGAGTTATGCCTCAAATCGCCGCCATTCCACCTAAAATGAATCGTCCTTAATCCCAGTTCGCTACGCCGCTGCCGCTACCGCCACCAACCCCGAAAAGAGTCGGTCAAAATCTGCTATGGATGATAGAGTCCAGATACTGATTGCATGACCCTCAGCTGCCCGCGCTCGGGGCGAGTACCTGCGGACGCACTTCAAAAACATGCGGGAAGTTGCGGCTGCTCTGAGTGGTGCGTTGCAGAAATAGTTGGGTAGTTGGTGCTGATGGTTCTTATGCGGACAGGCCTCAAACTGACCAAGGCGTACACATATCTCGCGGACGTCAGCGAGCACAAGCAGATCGTCCCCTTCCGCCGTTTCGCTGGCGGTGTCGGACGCGCGAGCCAGGCGAAGCAGTTCAAGGCCACCCAGGGTGCGTCAATAATCAGCGCCGTAATAACTGACCAACGATAACACAGGTCGGTGGCCCGAGAAGTCTGTTAAATTCATCCTCCGTCTCCTGAAGAATGCCGAATCAAACGCGGACGCGAAGAGCATCGATGTCGAGGACCTCACGATCAAAAACATCGTCGTGAACCAGGCACCCGTATGTCGACTTTACATTTTCCCAAATATCACCCTTTTCACATCCATCCCACAGAAAACCCGTCGTCGTACATACCGTGCTCACGGTCGTATCAATCCCTACCAGGGACACCCTTGCCACGTCGAGATCATCTTGACCGCGCCCGACGAGGAGGTTGAGAAGACTGCAGAAAAGTCCTCAACTTTGACTGGTCTGAATCGTCGGCAGGTCGCTAGGAAACGCATTGAGGCTGCCCGGGCATAAATGTATACTCTCGTCGTTGTCTATGATGTTCTTACATGATTATGCCATGCGCTGCTATGTACACCATGTTCAAGGTGGGAGAGATCAAGTCTATTCAATGCAAAACGACGGTAGGGTAAGGAGTGTGTAAGTTGTATAACGCTACAAGATAATGCGGGGTATATGATAATGAGTGGACGTGGCTATCGCTACAGAAAACAGAAACATGAGGAGAAAGGAATGTGTGGGTTGAGAGGATACAGATAATGAGCGTGACAGTTAGGTGAAAATGAGGGCAACGAGTGGCAGTGAGAAGGAAAATGAAGAACAGTGATAAATGAAGCAATAAAGAAATAATATGGTCTAGCGCTTAACGCGCTTGAAGCATCGCGATTGTGGCGCGTCGCTCTTTCGAGCCCTGCGGATCTTCGTCATGTTGATAGATCGCAAAGATCTTGTCGAAATTGATACGGAGCCTAGCAATAGGCTCGGGCTTCTTGTTGGAAAGTGTGTGCGTCCAAGCGTCGATGCCTTGGTACTCTGGAACGCGAGGGTGGAGCTTGTCGCTAGAAAAGACATATTAGCTTAAAGCACCAGTCTATTAGAAATCGCAAGTACCTCTGTTCATCCAAGACCTGCGCAGCATTACGAGCGGAAAATGGTGAGAGGACCCTGTCGAGCCAGATCTGAATGGACGAATCGGTGGAGAACTTGTATTCGAGCTGTTGAGCCGCTTCTATGGCTGAAGGATACTGAGCTTCTGATAGCACTCGAATCAACAGAGCAACTCACCGTCTATGGTAGTATTAACAACATGATACGGCATGAAGTTGATGATGTTGGGTGGCAGAGTGCTCAAGGTCGAATCATGAGAGTACTTTGCGCCAGCCAGGTTCTTCTTGAAATCATCTATGAAAACAAGACGTCCAACGACAAATTGTTTCAAAAACAATTGGACTAACCCAGAACAGGAGATGCGGACGGCCTTTGTTCGAAGGCCAGCGAGAACACGGTTATAATCGCTTTTCACACCAAAAGTGAAGAAGAGTTTGTAGATGATGCGATGAATGGTCTTGTGTGCGAGATCCACAGCCTGTCAAAAATGAGCGCGGAGACAAAGTATACAAATGATGAACACGAACAAATATCGCCTTCTTGGCGCGCCGTGCTGTGGTGCAATCGACGCCTTGGAATACGGCGACTGCTCCGTTTATGTTGTTCAGTCGCAAAAGTTCCTATAAATATACTCAGTACTTGTAGTCGAGCAATACAAAGAAGAGGTGCTTACCATGGCGATGTCCATCCAGAACGAAAGCACCGAGGTCTGCGTGCCCACAGAATGCTCTCCAGCCTGGAGGATCGTGCTAGTCACGAAAAGCGAAAGCCGATTGTTCCAATCGAATAGCTCGGTAAGCACTTCCTTCACGCTCGGGGGAGGAGGAACATCCAGAAACCAGGCCCGTGCAGCCTCCGTAGCGTCCAGCTGTCCGAAAATACCAGCAATGCGAATCGTAAGCTGACGAGCGAGCTCCTCCCGCCCGTTCTCGCACATGAACATCTTCAACGACAAAATGCTCGTGTAGCGATCAATGTCGAAACGGAACCCGGACGGCCTCGGGACTGGGACTGTAGGCCCATTCTTGAGAGTCTCGCGGATACTCTTGAGATGGGCCGCACGCGACTTGAATCCCTTCCCAGCGCCGATGATCAGGGTGAAGACTCTGACCGTGTTCGCGTCGTTGAGCGTGTGGAGGTGCGTCAAGGAGAACTGGAGCAACGAGGCCACGGCCCCTTCGTCCAGCTCGGGCTCCCAAAACACCTCCAGCCACGTCTGCAGGAGATTGCGCACACGGTGCTTGGTGCCTTCGTTCGAGCGAACCCACACCTTCAACTGCTCGGGCGTGAGTGCCTCTGGAGGGTTCTCGCAAAACCTCGCCTCGAGCTTTTCCGCCAGCTCCACAGCCGTCGAGAAGTAGCGGAAGCAGCGGAAGAAGAAAGGCACGAGGTAAGGCTTCTCGAGGACCAAGTTGGAGGTAACTTGGAGGAAGAACGCGTCAAACGACGTCTGCATCAGTTTGCCCTCCGGATCGGTGTACACGTCGCCGTAGGAGGGCATGGGCATGTCGACGCGTGGTTCTCCCTCGATGAAGGAGAATAGGCAGGACTGCCTAAGGGAGTACGGCGTCTTGATCGACCTGATGGAGTTGGTATCCTTCCAGGAAACAGCGCCTTCATCCTCGAGCTCGTAGTCCACGGGGAAGGTCTTCGTCGAGTTCCGACTTGAAAACGAACGAAGAGTCAAGGAACTCTTCGACCTCTGCACGACTTGCTGGAGCTGGTAGATCCGCTGAGAGATCCCGGTCCCAAAGCGGTCTGCGTGGCGTTGCGGCCGAGGGGAAAAGGGATCGGCAAAGTGCACGGCGCGTTTCCCTTCAACGGGAACGTCAATGATGCTGAACGCACAGGAACTGCGAGCGTCCCAAGTTGGGTCTTGCCCGGCACTTTCGATGAGGACATCCTCGACGATGACGCTGAGTGAACGGCGCGCCATCTGAACCTCTTCGTCAGGTTCCTCCAGAAAGCTCGCGATGCTCCCAATGAGAGAGCAGGTGTCGGAGTCGTCCTCTACCTCGGGAATACTGGGCAGCGGCTTCCCTGCGAAGAAAAGCTGCTCCGCGACGTGGATGAGCTCGTTCAACGCGTCGAATATCATGTCCAGCAAAGCCAGGGCCTTTGTGATAGCGGAGGCGACATCGCCAGACCGACGCTTGTTGACTTGCTCGAGGAGCATACGGCACCTGTCGGTGACAATGAACTCGCGCGCGCGGTATTCATCGTCGGCCTTGTTGATGAACGGGAGTCTAGAAATAGATGGGAGGATATTGCCTTGCACGACGCCAACGAACACTCGCGCGAGGGACGCGAACGACTCCATGTCCTTGCACTGGCGCAGTCGTGTGCCAATGATCTCGACGGACGGATGCTGCCGAGTGATGTACTTCTTGGAGAACTTGGGAATGGATTGGGGGCGAATAACGAGATGGTCCGTAGGCGACGGCGAGGCAGGCTCTTTGCTGCACTCAGAGCCGGGAGGCCCATCAATGACAGGACCATTGGTCACAATGTGTATCTTGCGATCACTGATCTTCTTGAGTCTCTGTGCGGTAGGTTTCGCGGTGGAAGCCATGGCGTACTCGATGTGGGTGGTTAGGTGGAGAGCGCAGAGGGATACGTCTGTTTATATACCCGCCCGGGTGCAGAAGCGGTGGACCGGCCCACACGTCCATTGTTCGAGTCCACAGTCAATAATACCGCAAAACAAAGTGTCCTGACACTTTGCCTGTGTTCCTTGGATCCTACACTGTTCAGCCATCAGAAACATTCCATGGTATACCATTTGTGCAGCCTCACTAGGCGAGAAACGTCGATTTCTTTAGCACTCGCCAAATGTGGCGAACAAAGCCACTCAGGTTCGAACAATCGGCGCCGCCGGAATTAGCCGGTATGCGATTCTGGAAACTCTGAGTCTTCAACCAGTTTCTAGCTGTGGGCGGTTGTCCGCCCCGCCAGATTTGGCGCGATACCTCGAGGAAACGTTCAGGGCGGAAGCTTGAACCATTCCTCACAAAGTCGGAAAGCCTAGGCCGGAGGGCTCCAAGACGTCGTTGAGGAGGACGTGTTAATTGTACAGCTATCTGGAAAGGCCTTGGAAAGTTGGGTAGAATCTTGCCTCGCGAGCGTGACTTGGTTGAGCGTGAAGAGAAAGAAGGTCGCCCCAAGGCACCGATTTGCGTTGGTCTTTGATCGGAGTATGCCGGCTCTCATCCAGTTGTTGAGGAGAGAACTCTATGAACAGAAACAGGTTTTCTACGATTCACTTAATTTTATGTAGATTATACAGCTACAGCATCTAGTCATTTTGATCACCATATCTCGCCTGCACTGTAGTGATGTACGATGTCCGTTACTCTGACTTGTCGCTAGCATAACTGAAAGCATAACCGATAATTAATGGTACAGTAGGCATGTACAGTAGCTCGAAATGAAGATATCCCCAGTATATCCAAGAAAGTTCACTCTTGCCCGAAACCTTCCGTCTCCCTGTAACACAAGTCTATCAATATCTGTGCAAAGCTAAGAGTGAAAGGAAGGACATACTCGATGGCATAGATCAACTTTGTCTCTAAACTCTCATAATCCTGATATGGTGGCAAGTCAAGGCGGTTGAAGCACGTATGACTCCGAGGGAGCCCTTGCGGATCGCCCGACTTCTCAATGGTAAACCGTCTCGGCCCATCAGATCCTTGCAGATCCTTAAAGCCATTCACAGGCACCCGAGACGTCCCAGTCGTGAATTGCAGCAACCGTGACTTGCGCTCAGCCGGCCAAGACCTGATGCACTGCCAGAACCACTCTATCACTTGGTCCGTCTTCTCATAGCCCCGATAGTCGGTAAACTTGGTCCAATCATCCCTACACCGTTTGTCAGTACATACATCATCACTCAGTTGAGATGATACTCACATGTCAATCTCAGCCATGCCTCCGATGAGCAGTTCTAGCTCTCTCTCATCAAAGACGTTGATAAGATCTGATGGTATGAGCTCTAGAAGACCACTCATAAATGCGCTAAACTGCTCCTTGACCCGCGTCGAGATTCGATATGCCACGACAGCGTCCACGTATTCAACCTTGTTCGCCTCCGTAACGGCAATGTTTTCGCCTCCCGGCTTCAGCTCCATTGTCACCAGCTCTCCAAAACGATCCTCCGTTGTCGTAAAGGTCTCTTCCAATACGTCTGTAATGTCATTGTCGCTAAGACAGAATTGAGAGGTTTCCTCAAAGACAAAGACGAGAATGACTTACAGCATCCACACAAGTGATCTGTGAAGGTCCGCATCTATGCTCTCCAAGTCCACTAGAGACATATGCTTTCCAAGCATCATCTTGTAGAAGCTCGGGACGAAATACGCATCGAGGAACCGTCGATGGAAGATGGCCAGACCTAAGCATCGCCCGATGAATTTGAAGTAGCTCAAGTGGTCTGGGTTAACGTAGGATTGGTGATTGATTTGCAGCGTGTAATTGTCGTGGGTCGAATACTGGAATAAGCCATAGCTGGGATTGAAAATCTCGTGTGATAAGAGGAAGAACCACTCTCTAGACGAGCCGTCAGTAAGCCACTCAGGAGAACGAAAACGAAATTACCTTGAGACGCCTCCGTAATCCAATCCGTCTTCACCTTCAAAGTTTACTATCAGTCTCTTCTTCAGCTCTTCTCCAGTCTTCTCCATGACAGAAGTGTAACTGTCTTCCAAGATACGTGTTCGCTTGACCTTGACGTCAACCTTTCCGGGCAAGACCCGCATCTTCGGCTGGCTGCGGAAATACACAACCTTGCGTCGATAATCGCGCTTGTACTGTGGCGCATTATCATCAACTGCTCCAGGTAACCGGGGATCTTCCCATGACGTCGTTCGTGTGTTGTGATCTACAAAGTAGACGCGGCTGGTTGATGTCAGACGCATCTCCCAACCCGAAGGTAAGGGACCAAGCTGCTGAGTGTTCGAGGGAGGCAAGGCAACGGGAGCGGCCGCATTGCGCCGTGGATCCACCCAGGTCGTTGTCCGCGTGTGATGGTCAACGAAATACGGCCGTCCTTCTGGAGTACGACGTTCTTCCCATCCCGTGGGCAAGGGTATATCAGTGATGCTGGTGGGCGAGGTCGCAGAGGCAGTGACAGTACGGGCGGGAGACGGGTTCGAGTTGACAGTAGGTGCTGCGGCAGCCGATGGTGGGGGTCGAGGTGGCTGTTGGTTCTGGAATTGAGGACGATGCCAGGTAGTTGTTCGTGTATTGTGATCGACGTAGTAAGCACGTCCTTGTGGGTCAGTGCGACGTTCAAAACCTGCCGGGAGAGAGTCATCTGTAGCAATGGTGGACACTGGTCGAGCGGTCGTGGTAGGGCTAGTCGAGGGAGCAGCTCTTGGGGTTCAGGCCGCAGGGTGGCATGACTAGGGGAAGATCGTAAAGGTGGGGTAGCTAGAGGGTGCTGCGAAGTGGAGGGACGGAGATGGTCATCACCAGTGCGGGACACGACGAAGACCCTGGTTGTTCGCGTTCGCCGCAGATATGTGGGCAGCGTCTGCGGCAGACATGGTAAAGGTATCGGTGTCGGTAGCAGCAGGGGCAGCAGGAATCGGTTCAGTTAAGAGCGAGAATCCAAAGATGATACGCCCGTATACAGGAAGGTTGTTGCTGGACATCGTGAGGTCTTTTGTTATCATTTCTACAACGAGGAGTTAGGAAATGCTATGCTGCATAAACAGCATAGCACACACCATGATGATTCTGCGCATGAGATATGGCCTCGGAGCCGCCGATATTGATGATTCCCAGAAAGCCTGTGCATCCATTATTGGTCCAACTCAACGAAAGCAAGTCAAGTAACAAGCACCTTGGTCGCGCTTTTTGAACTTGCGGTAGTCAAACACTTGGATAGCAATCATCGAGGATTGCTTCACGGTGCTTGAATGGCCTTTAAGATATATAGCTCTCGATCGACAGCCATGGCCACTTACATCTCAAAAGTCTGGTTCCACGACGGGCTCAGCGACTTTTTCGTTACAGCAGTCGAGCTCGTCTGCTCGCCGTCGACGGTCAGCACCGCAAACGGGTCGGGCAGGCCGAGCAGGTCTCGCTTGACCAAACCATGGGCGCCAAACACTGTCGACAACAGTCAGCCTCGAGTTGGCAATACGCCGAAGAATGCGCACAAGTAACTCGAATGGAACGGTCGGGATCATTCAATCTGCGGGCAATGGACTGTCTTAAGCGCCGTGGTCGCTATGTAGGGCAGTGGAGACCATACCTGCTGGAGCTGGCCATGACAGAGGCGCTGGGCGGGGGACGGGCGTGCTCACGACGCGGCACGATTACACACTGGCGTTGCCGGCGATGAGTGTTGCAGAGAACAGTTGGAGGTCAAAGCGCTTGTTTATCATTGCACAGCATTTGTTACTATCCTCAGTTCCTGACCTTAGTAATGACGCTTTCGCAACTAGGATCACAAAAATAGCTCCGCTTCCTCATGGTCGCGTTCAGGTAATATGCTGGACTGCCAGAGACGCTGCAATGTCAGCACCGTGCTCGACGCGTCAACTCTCACATTGATCGCGGGTCCCTACAACAGCCGAAGTTGAGCCTGACAACACATCCTCAGCAGGATTCATAAGACGACTGTCATATACATTGTTGACAAATTTGTTTACATTTACACCCTTGCGCCATCATAATAGCATGTATACAAAACTTCTTGGAATGCAGCATCGGTACCAATTGCACTGCCCTTGTTGAAAGTCGGCGCAATACCCAGCTTCTCCTTGAGCGCATCATCCAAAGTGGAAGCCTGGAAATAGGATGTCATCTCTTTGACAGGCGAGTTCGCGATAGTCGTAGGTTCCGAAGACGACGAGGACGAGGAAGACGACCCGACGGAAAGTACTTCGGGTACGGTCATTCCGGCCCAGCCCCACGCCTCTTCTGGCGTCCACCCCGGTGCATCATCAAACTCGTCTGCTTCCTCTTCGTCGACTTCACCATTGCGACGACGGAATGTCGCGAACCGGAGAGGCGTGCACTGAGGCGCGACTTTACGCGCAAAGGCTGCACGGCGAGAATGATACCGTTGAGACCTGACTGGGTGCCAAAAGTCAAGCGTCATCTGCTGCAGTTCAAGCGCGCGATACCAGCGAAGGGGCCGATCAAGGGTACTCAAGAATGCTAACTTATTGGAGAGCAAGCCGGAAACCAAACAAGTCGACGGAGATGGAACAGCTTTTTGCGCCGCTGTGCACCAAGGAGCGCTCGGGAAATCAGCTGCCGCAGAGTACGGCGACGAAACAAGGCTCCGAATATGCCCTTTGACAGAGAGCTCTATCTCCTCTGGAGTCGATGCATGCAAGACGACATCAACAAACCCAGCATCTCGGGCCTCCTATAGCCAGTGTAAGCACAGCTCGATATTTTCGCGATCAAAGTACTGGCCTCCGCTCCGATAGGAATCATAGCCCTTATGTATTGCTCTGCATCTGGACATCGCTCGAACCAGCTGAAGCGGTGATATTCCTATACAGAATGGTTAGATGATAAAATACCAGACTCAACTTGACTCACAGATCCAAAGAGACCCATTCCTCGGTATGTCGGGTTGATAACGGCGCGCTCAGCGCACAAAACGACCTTCCGGGACGTGAGCATGTACACATCAAAAGGTAGGAGCACGTACATCGGCAGCAGTAGCGACAGCGAGACCACCAGCCGCGCAGTTTCCGCGTATGGCAGAGATAGTCAAGACGCCACGCTCAGCTAGCGAGGGGACATTCTCCTGGGGCTCTGGGCTCCCGGGATATTTGGCGAACGGTGGAGGCGTTCCACCTGGAAACGACATAACAGCTTCAACTACATCGTCGATGGCGTTGATATTGTCCCTACAGAAGTCAATCTCAATCTCACGAAAATTCACATCGTTAGTGACATACCAAGACTCCTGGGCAGGATCATTGGCAGCCTCGATGACGCCGACCTAGGTAGACCTAGAATGAGCTCGTGTTCAAGCTCTATGCTTGAAGAATCATACATGGATTCCATTAGAGAAGTAACCATCTCCGCCCTGGGTAACGAGATCAATAGGATTCTCAGGTCATCGAATCTTGGGTAACGTACCATTAACACAAGCGCTCTCAGTTGACCCTTCTCCTTCTCCTCCTGCGGCGTACGCACACGCGAGGCCCATTCAATCGCCTTGCGCAACTGGACACATTGTTGTGTGTCACTGGCTCCGTTACTAAAACGAGCTTAGTTGCGTTTTCATCCAAGAGTAAAAAAAGACCTACTAGAACGGAAAATAAACGTAGGCAATGAGAGAATCGCCGATCTTCTCTTCCTCGACCCACACATTCTGAAGCGTTCCTTCCTTCTTCTCCCAGGTCTGGAACGTCCAGTCCTGGACTTGGGTTGGATCATCGAGCCCCAATGCAGCGGCCCATTTCAACGCTCTGAGACCCATGATTGCAGGAACCTTAGGGTGCAAAGTCCTGACGGTGTCAGCCTTGGCGCGAGGCTGACGAACATGGGTAATCCAGACTCCATTCTTATCAGCACAACACAGGAGGACGGCACCATCTCGGTGAGCAATGATTTTTCCGGGCTTAGCAAGATGCGCGGGAACAGGCTCCACAACTTTTCCACCATACAGGAAGATCTTGCTTGTCTTGCCAGGAGGAGTAAGAGCATTCGATAGAACGCCAGGCTGAGAATCTGCGGAGCGAAGAAGACGAGCAAAGTGTGATGCTGTAGCAGTGAGTGGAGAGAGCGCCCTCGCAGCGGCAGGAAGTATCGGACGCGTGTGGGTCGTGTTCTTGGGGAAAGCGCTGTGCGTGCTCACAGAAAACGATGCGTCAGCAGGCGGAACCAATGAAGGTTTAATCAACTTGTAATCAAGTGTCAGTAGATATATAGATGTCCGGCAGTGAACGTTTACCTTGTCATCTCGAGCGGCGGCAGCAGTCTCGATGCGCCTGATGGCAGTAATGACAGCAGTCACTGCGGCGGTGGAAACTGGACCACGGTAGAGTTCTGACTTTGAGATATTCTTGGGAACGTCGAAACTCGCATAGGCCCAGATTGGACCTGCGTCGAGTTCTTCAATAGCCTACATGACGATTAAAAATGGCATGCATGACGAGAACGAAAATAAACTTGCAGCGAGAACGGTAACTGCCCACTCCTTTCGTTCAGCTTTTTCGCTTCCAGGAAAGCGTCAAGTGCGCGCTTGGCGTCGGGTTCCTTTCCGTCGTCTCCAGCCAAGACGAAGTCCAAAGCAGATGGGCCAGCATCGCCGGTGCCCCAGGATGTACAACCAGTGTCAACCATCGGTTATAGACAGTGTCAGGGACCTTTTAGACGATCAGCTAAGCAGACAAGTTGAACTGTCGCGCCACCTTCTTGGTCAGAAATGGGCAGATAATTAAATCGGGCTGGAAAATCTCTGCAGCTTCCGCCATCGTGTCGCCGCTAATTGCATATTCGACTGCGACGGTATGTGAGTGCAAGGGAGAATGACTCGGAATCTATGGAAAAGACAATGAGTCGGCCGACGCGATTTTATACAGACGTCGAAGGATACCTGTGTTGGTTGCTCGCCGGACGATGCTTTGGCGAGACAAGCAGGTAATTTACGCGCGGAGAGCAACGTGTAGAGGCGCTGAGAAAGCGAGTTGTGTGCGGTGACAAAGAATAAGATTCTCATGATAGCTCGAAGCAACGGTGGACAAGATGCAGAAGATTTCCGGGAGCCTCTCAACGACAATTTGAGCCAGGACCAAGCTTATAAGTATGGGCGTCTGCCAATTTCCGATTGGGTGCATGGTTTACGGAGTATTACGGTGCCTAGTGGTTGAATTCGAAGCCGAAAGTATAGTACGCATGGTCTAGAAACGTCAAAAAGGCAGAGTTAACTAACAATTGAATGAGAAAGGACGGGAAGGAAACACACTAGATCCATCCAAATCTCAATCTCACAACCGCATCGTGAGATCTAACACTAGCGGCCCGCTTCTGATGCATTCTAGTTTGATCGCGATTGAGTTACGACGCAAAAGGAGATGCGGGAAGCTGGAACATTGCTGTGGCCGGACATGCATTGATAGTAATAAGACCTAGACCATGTCCGCATCTTTTGAGCATGCTTTTCGTGCTGTTACAGACCTCACATGGTGGCGATAGAACGTCTGCGTGATGTATCGAGGGCGACCGCTCAGTATACGTTAACGTACCTCTCGAGCTACTCGGTGTGAATTGCGGCGAAAGCAGTTCGAGAGTCAACCCAGAGTCTGAGTCCTGTGAATTCGACCTTGGTGACGACGTCGTTCTCTTTCGGATACCCACCCGAAATCCGGCGGGTATTCTCACCAGCACTACATGAAAACAAGAAGGCGCGACCCAGCGCGTGCACAGTTACCAGTCTTCCAAGAGGTAGTATGGGGGCTAGAGCAGAGGAGCTTTTCTTGTTTGGTTCCGATTTGACGCGTTGTTTGGCTGCACCGTCGCTCTGGATATGGTAATCCACTCTGCCTCTACCCATCTGCTTGTGCATGTTCTCCTCCTCTTCCTCATCGCCGGGTATCTTTACTTGTTTTCGTAATCGTGGGTGTATCATAGAAGTTTTTCATTCGTTAGTCTTGGAGCTTTAGCAATCGCAACTCGCCCTCTTCATTGTACATCACGCCTTCAACGTTAATGAGGGCCTTTTGGACACAACATAGGATAAATCTACCGGATTTCTGAGGACCTTTTACCCACCTCATCGATCCCATCACCGACTCCTCACGCAGGGTTGCGAGCTACGCGTCAGATTGCTCCCTGAGTCCCTTCTCACTTGCTTCTCACGCCTTTTGACCTTCTGACTCATTCTTTGGTCGTCCTTTGCCTTGAACTCGAACCGCCATGGTCACCGAGGTGCACAATCGGCCAAGCAGAACGCCTCTGCCAAAATGACAACTTTCCATCGTCTATGCCATTCAATTTGCTGAATCGCTCACCGCGACGGTGATCTATCCTTACCTACCGGAGCTGATTGCTCGTATATTGGACTCGGACGGGGCTGGCGACCAAACCAAAGTCGGATACTACGCAGGTGTCATTGTCAGCGCCCGATAAAACGTTTCAACTGTTAGCCTCACTGATCGACATTTCAGGGATCTGTATTCTTCGCGGCAGAATGCCTCACCGTATTCCTGGTAAGGATAAATGTTTTCATGTTTATATCGTGGGTTCTGACGAATGACAGTGGAGCCGAGCATCCGATGTTTATGGGCGTCGACCAGTCCTACTCTGGGGACCCTTAGGACTGGCACTGTCGCTCCTGGGTTTTGGGCTCTCATCGAACTTCTGGGGGCTCGTAATCTTTCGAACGCTACAGGGCATCTTCAACGGCAACATCGGCTCGTTTCATTGATATCACTTCGCGCTCGCTAGAGTGACTGAACTTGCAGGCGTGTCAAAGACTGTCCTAGCTGAGGTGAAGCGCTCCAGCTCATGGAAAGCACTTGGCCTCTGACCTCGTCAATTGCAGATGACTGATGCGACCAACATTGGGGACGTCTTTGCCATAACGCCCATTATGTGGGGACTAGGAAATGCCGTTGGGTACGACCTTGACTTCTACATTATCATGTAGTAATCTGACTAGGTTTCCAGTCCTATCGTAGGAGGTCTTCTTGCCAATCCTGCCCAACGTTGGCCCGAAACCTTTGGAAAATTGACGATCTTTATCGTTTATCCTTATCTTCTGCCTTGCGCTGTAGCAGCTTCGTTTTCGTTTGTGGTATATCTATGTGCTCTTTATAGTCTTCAAGAAGTAAGTTGGTCTCATTCAGCGGTCTCTGATGGTCTCTGAATGCCTTGGTTGCTTTCCAGACACATCCATCGGTCCTCGAGAAACAGAAAACAATACCCGACGAGACGACTGGTTTACTCGATAACGACCGCAATGGTGATAATCACGGCGCTGAACCTGCAGGCCCCCAAATTCACCAAGCGTTGGCGAATTCCTCAATAAAAACCTGATTCTAATGGTCATCAACTACTGTGCTGTGGCTTTCCTTTCTATGGGACGCACGGTTCTGATGCCATTGATGTTCTCAACCTCGATCAAAGTTGGCGGATTGGGATTCAGTCCTTTTAAAATTGGTCTGATCATGGGTATTTGGGGATTGCTAAATGCAACTTTACAGATCCTCTTCATGGGACGAGTGCTCAGACGGTTCGGGGAACGTCCAGTCTTCATCGTATCCATGTTGGCCAACTTCTTAGCCTCCTGTGCTTTCGCGTTTGAGAGTTTCTTCGCGCGACGAGCGGGTCGCGTAGACGCACTCGTTTGGACTCTGTTATGCTTACAGTTGATCTGCAATTTCATGCTTTCCGCAAGCTATGGTAGGTGTTAACTTTCTCGCTTTTACGACGACTCCGAACCTAATGATTTTCAGCATCTATTCAGGTTCTGATCGTTCAGAGCGCTACAAGTAGGAGTACGCTGGGGGCCACGAATGGGTTTGCGCAGATGGCAGCCTCAGGTATTCGAGGACTTTCGCCTTCCCTGGCGTCATCCTTGTTTCTGCGACTGTGGAATACCACCTTGCTGGAGGCTTCTTGGTGTATATAGTGATGTCGAGTCTAGCTCTTTTAGCTTTCAGGCTCAGCTTCATGATTCCGAAAAACATGAAGGCGCCGTAGGATATACGCATGCACGAGGTAATATCATGTAGCTATTGGGTCTACGTAGATAAAATAGATTTATGGCGTGCTCGTTGACACCATCCGAGAAATCGCTATATCTTTTGAAGGGCTTTCCGTTCCATCGCAGAGGTACATAACAAGTAATTAATGTGGATATAGTATAGGTATTGGAAGAACGAGAGGATATGCTCATGTCCTACACGTCGACTAGAGTCGGCATCTCGACGTGATAACCTTCCTTCACCCATGACATCTCTAGGTCCACTAGACTGTCAACGGAGTCCAGTATAGTACTCTCCAAGGAAGTAAAGTCTTCTCGCTTCATGCCTAGGACCTTCTCCAACCTCTCCATGCTATAAGGGAGATGCAGAGACGGATATGAGGGAACATCCTGTCGAATCCAACGCGACTCGAGGTGCGGTCGTCTCATTTCAATCAGCTCCCGCACGTAGTTGAAATCAAGGTCGTGCGGAGCCGCGAAGATGAAGCGTTTCCGACCCACTTCTGACGGAGCCTTGAGGGCTAATATGTGTGCGCGCGCAACGTCGCGAACGTCAGCGTAATGGGGATCCCGAGGGTATGTTCCTCCGGGAATAGAAGGTGGTAGATGATGGCCATGGACGAGAGAGCACCGATTCTGGGTTCCGGTAAGTAAAAGGTCTCGGTCAATGGACCGTAGATGAATGGAGGATTAACTGAGACGCGTTAGAGGTATTGAATGAAGAATGGTAAACGGAAATACGTACTCGTTGTAACGTCCATGTCGGGATGCTCATCCGCGAATTTCCAGAGCGCACGCTCCGCCAACGTTTTCGCTGCGTTGTATGCAGAAAATCCCTCGGCATGTAATGCCTGTTCGGGAGTGATAGGGTTCCAGTCTAGTACTAGACATCAGCACGCAGCATTGCATGTGACAGAGCGGGCATTTTACCTTGATCTGTGTAATTGTGGTTGAGACCAAGCGTCGCTCTCGAGCTCGTGACGATGATTTTCTTGATACCAGCCCTCTCAGCCTGGCGAACGACGTTAAGAGTTCCTTCAATCGCGCCTTTCAGCATGTCCGCGGGCGAGTTGCGAGTTGGAAGGGGCGATGCGGTATGTATGACAGCAGATACACCTTCAAGTGCCTCGGGAAACTGATCGACCGCGATGTCGGGTATGTCCACGACCTCCAATCGCGCGCCATACTTTGTATGTGCGCGCTCGAGATCCTGAACCTTGACGCCTCGCGCAGCACTAACAGAACATTGAGACAAATCTCCAATCTAGTAGTAGTGGGGACGTGAACTCACGCTCTAACGTCATATCCTGCCTCAAGGAGCTGCAGAAGTATATGGGCGCCAAGAAATCCTGATCCGCCGGTAACCTGAATGTATAATGATCAGCGGAGATGGCGCGCGGGAACCGACTTCAACATACAAACACTAAATTTGATGTCGCCGGTGTCATTGAGTAGTAGGGATTGTGACTTGTAGGTCTGAGCTTTGCGTGAAGAGGAAGAGCTGCGAATGTTGCAACCTCCCGTCCTGCCCTATAAGTCTTGCACATAACCGAGTCGGAGTCCTTCCACCGTTTGCGGAGGTCATTAGGGCTAGATAAAAGACGACGGACAAAGGTCGGGTTTCGGGTACAACCTGGGTGCGATATATCGAGAAGTTTATTCAAGTCTTTAAGTCCCGTTGAATTGACTGGAGAAAGTTCTACTAGCCTGCAACCCGAATCGGACTCACACGAAGATGCAATCTCTTGCACCTTCTTGCACAGACGACGTCAACTTGGAGCCGGATGCAGGCTGGAGCGTCGTGTGAAAGCTCCAAGGAACGTGTTGTACTTCAGCCAGCCGAGTTTTAGATGACTGCTTTTGGACTTGACAAAGTGCGAAGAAGATGCAGTCGAGCGAATCGGAAGTCCTGAGTGTTGATTACTGTTTCCGGATCAACCTTTGAATGAAATTTCACACGCCACCGAGGCAATGGTTGGTGCTCTGTCCGTCCTGCTTCTCGTACGCGATACAAGTAGATCAGCCTGCGAGGGATTGAAGCAATGGAAGTTACTTTCGTTCGAGCTCGATGGTGCGGTAGTTGTTTCTTCATTTGAACCATCATCTAACAAGCGACTATCAGAATCAAAAATTTCGCCTCTAAGTTGTAGTAATGAGTATTGGAAAGGGACAAATCAAAGACACTACTGTTATGAGCTATCACCATATGTTTAATACCCCGCCGTGAGGGGTCACTCGGTCTGGTAGATGACCGCTTAACAGCTGTATTACATCTCGCGTGCAGTAAACCGGTTTCCCAGAATCTGCTGGGAAGCATTGGGATTTCAAACGCGAAGATACCTCCTTCTCGAATCCGGGACGACTGAACACGGTACCCAATTGCCGGATTTCCGAGATTGTTAATCCGAAAGCAGTCGCGAAGTCAGGATAATCAGAGAGATCTTCGGCGACAGGCTCCCAGATATCGGGAATGTAGGGGTTGTAAGTGATTTTGGTCTCCTGGATGCCGAGAATGATACCATGGGTGACGAACCCAAGGGTCATCAGCGATCCCAATGGACACACTACGTAGGACTGAAGCCATTTCAGAATATCCAAATTCTTCTTAGACGCTCGCTGAGGGTAGTCATAGTTGTCGATACAGACGAAGACTTTCCAATTGGTATTGGCGAGGAGTTCCTGGAACAGATGTACGTGAGCAGCGCGCGCAGGATAAGTTTTCGGCAGCAACTCACAATGATCGTACCAGCAATACTAAGATGACCCTCATTATCCCGAATTACGGGCGAGAACCTCTTAGAGCCGTCGGCATCGAGGAGCCACCTATAACGGCGCATGAACCACATCATACATCGCGCTATGCGATTTAACAAAGAGATCTTGAACGCCTCCTCCGATGTAACCTCCAATCCGTCAAGATCTATTTCAAGGAAAAGGTGGTTTTGGAAGTCCGACTTGGCCAACATGGAACGAGGGGAGTTAGTTGAGAAGACGTCAGCTATGCACGTGGCCGTGAACAATGTACTGGAATCCCTTCGAGAGTCTTTGTGAACGCTGAGGAAGTGGTCAAACATGGAGATGATGGACGTCTTCCCGAACCCCGACGGCCGCCGAACAATGGGAAGCTTCTTGTTCGGGTAGTCGAGGTATAATAGGGCTGGTATGGCAAAGCTCTTGTCAATCCAGACGATATCCGGGGTAGACAAAGTTATCAGAAATGATGAGTGCGATGTGGTGGGAATCATCTACAAGGGGAATTTAGTTCACTCCACTTGACGCCAGAACGAGACGTACAGCTCCGGCGTGGCAATCCTTAATCATCCTGACGGTATATTCGAGTCGGCAAAGACAGGCAGGGTACTTGTCCTAAATTCGGTCAACTCTAGAAAGAAAGATGATGTTAGGGCATACATTGTCAGCGCTGGTTGCAGCTTCCTGCGTCTCATCGGGCGTTGATGGTCTTGGTGGAGACTGCCAAGGGGCAGGAGATGACTTGCAAGAGCCGGAGAGAAACGGCCTGGCAGTAAACGTGGTATAGCTCGTGAGTCGTAGGTACAGACCCAAAAGAGCGCTTTTCTGACCGTGAATCGGACTCTTTAAAGACGCATACATGAGCGACGAAATGAGACGATGCGGAAGGCGCACCAGAACCGGACGACGCGACAAATGACATTTCCTCGTCGTCTTTGGCACAGGACTCGGTAGCAGACATGGTGCGAACCTAGAGTTAGGAATCCTTGCAAACAAATGGACGATGCAGTGGCTGCGTCAACGACGGAATTTCTGTGTCAATTTGACCTGCGCGCCCAGTTCCTTAACCGTAGCTGTTGCAAAGACCTGCAGGAGAGGGAGAGAGACGATGTGATGGTTATGCTGATAACGTGGGAGAGGCTGGGTTCGGATTTAAGGATGGAGATGTGCTAGAGTAATGATCTTTCTGAGACTTTCGTTGGGGAGCGGCGTCCACTAGGCGAGAAACGACGACGATTACAAGCGTTGTCGGTGGCTAAATTAAAACGTTAAATCAGAGTGATCGGAAGTTGTTGATCGAGTCCGGAAGTTGCCGAGAAACACCTGACTTGTTCACCTTGAGTGTACTGTTGTGTTCGAACACGACGTCTCCAATGCTACTTACTGTTTCCGGATCAACCTTTTAATTCAATTTCACACGCCACCGAGGCAATGGTTGGTGCTCTGTCCGTCCTGCTTCTCGTACGCGATACCATTAGATCAGCCTGCAAGGGATTGAAACAATGGCAGTTACTTTCGTTCGAGCTCGATGGTGCGGTAGTTGTTTCTTCATCTGAACCATCATCTAACAAGCGATCAATTGGAGCATGGCTCAGAATAGTTCTTGGAAAAATTTCGCCTTGTATTGAGTATTGGAAAGAGACAAATTAAAGACACTACTGTTGTGAACTATCACCATATGTTTAATACCCCGGCGTACGGGGTCACTCGTTCTGGTAGATGACCGCTTAACAGCTGTATTACATCTCGCGTGCAGTAAACCGGTTTCCCAGAATCTGCTGGGAAGCATTGAGATTTCAAACGCGAAGATACCTCCTTCTCGAATCCGGGACGACTGAACACGGTACCCAATTGCCGGATTTCCGAGATTGTTAATCCGAAAGCAGTCGCGAAGTCAGGATAATCAGAGAGATCTTCGGCGACAGGCTCCCAGATATCGGGAATGTAGGGGTTGTAAGTGATTTTGGTCTCCTGGATGCCGAGAATGATACCATGGGTAACGAACCCAAGGGTCATCAGCGATCCTAAATGGGAAACTACGTAGTACTGAAGCCATTTCAGAATATCCAAATTCTTCTTAGACGCTCGCTGAGGGTAGTCATAGTTGTCGATACAGACGAAGACTTTCCAATTGGTATTGGCGAGGAGTTCCTGGAACAGATGTACGTGAGCAGCAGGCGCAGGATAAGTTTTCGGCAGCAACTCACAATGATTGTATCAGCGATACTGATATGATCCTCATCAGCCAAGAACGCCTTGGAGCCGTCGGCATCGAGGAGCCACTCATAACGGCCCATGAACCACATCATACATCGCGCTATGCGATTTAACAAAGAGGTCTTGAACGCCTCCTCCGATGTAACCTCCAATCCGTCAAGATCTATTTCAAGGAAAAGGTGGTTTTGGAAGTCCAACTTGGCCAACATGGAGCGAGGGGAGTCGGTTGAGAAGACGTCAGCTATGCACGTGGCCGTGAACAATGTACTGGAATCTCTCTGCGAGTCTTCGTGAACGCTGAGGAAGTGGTCAAACATGGAGATGATGGACGTCTTCCCGAACCCCGACGGCCGCCGAACAATGGGAAGCTTCTTGTTCGGGTAGTCGAGGTATAATAGGGCTGGTATGGCAAAGCTCTTGTCAATCCAGACGATATCCGGGGTAGACAAAGTTATCAGAAATGATGAGTGCGATGTGGTGGGAATCATCTACAAGGGGAATTTAGTTCACTCCACTTGACGCCAGAACTACGAGACGTACAGCTCCGGCGTGGCAATCCTTAATCATCCTGACGGTAGATTCGAGTCGGCAAAGACAGGCAGGGTGCTTGTCCTGAATTCGGTCAACTCTAGAAAGAAAGATGATCTTAGGGCATACATTTTCATCGCTGGTTGCAGCTTCCTGCGTATCACCGGGCGTTGATGGTCTTGGCGGAGACTGCCAACCGGCAGGAGATGACTTGCTAGAGCCGGAGAGAGACGACCTGGCAGAAAACGTGGTACAGCTCGTGGGAGTCGTAGGCACAGAGGACCCAAAAGAGCGCTTTTCTGACTGTGAATCGGACTCTTTAAAGACGCATACATGAGCGACGAAATGAGACGATGCGGAAGGCGCACCAGAACCGGACGACACGACAAATGACATTTCCTCGTCGTCTTTGGCACAGGACTCGGTACCAGACATTGTGCGAAGCTAGAGTTAGGAATCCTATGCAAAGGATGGACGATGCAGTGGCTGGGTCAACGTGGGAGAGGCTGGGTTCGGATTTAGGGATGGAGATGTGCTAGAGTAATGAGCTTGCTGAGGCTTTCGTTGGGGAGCGGCGTCCACTAGGCGAGAAACGACGACGACGCTTGTCGTTGTTGGTGGTTAAATGCCAAGAGAGAATGATCGGAAGTTGCCGAGCAACACCTGACTTGTTCACCCATTGTGCTCTCACAACGAGGACCGCCGGTCGTCATTCAGAATCACATTGGAATCTCATCGCCATGCTCGTCCTCTCGATAACATATGTCCATCATGCTGCAAACCAAAAACACCAATATCCCCAGCACACCGTAGTCATCCAAGACGTTACCATGTTGACGCTTGAGGCCTTCCTCGAGATGGTCGACGATGGCCACAAGACGATGTGCTCGCTCGGTACATCATGTCACTGGCGCCGGTTCCCCGACTTCGGTCACTTTTATCATGCCAGGCGCCTCACCGTTCCTGCAAATAGTGATCCCTTTCCTTTGAAGGGAGTAGACACCCCATTGTCTAATTGGACAAAACTCCGACAAATTTTGGCAAGGGCCTCTGTGTCTGCACCTGTGCATATTGCAGTTTCCGGCAAGGTTACACAGGTGTCGTTTGCAGAATCCGCGGCACCTGTTGCGACGACTAGTCGGTTGAAACGAGAGCGAGACGACATTCCTGACACTTCGTCAGAAGAGCCGCCGGCTTCTCGAGCCCGGTTTTTTCATAGTCTCCGTCTTGTTGCGCTACCAAGCCCTGTTGGGCTAAGTGGTAACCCGACCCCCGTCTTTACCACTCAGTTTGATGACAATGGAGAAGCGCCGTCACGAGAAGTGAGCCTCCGTCTTCTTGGTATCTTGTCCCTGAGCTGATTTACCGTGCAGTTCAAGTTTGCAACTGATTTCCGCGCAATCCTCGAATCCTGCCGCAACTCGAAAACTCCCAGAATCCTTCTTGTTGATCGTTCTCTCTTTATAGCACACATTGAAAATGCGATAGCAGTGTTTGGGAAACTACTTCTGTTGTGTCATTTTGATTCTGATGCTATCCTATGCATTCGGACTATGCTTGAACAGTTTCATGATGTTCTGGCGGAGGGGGATTTTGCTTCTACTTTCGGACAGTTGGCGATTGGTCATTCGAAATATTCAAGCCTCTCACATAACCGCTCGCATATATGGCGGGTTGACCTTTCCCATCTATGTCCCTTGAACGATACGACTGCCGTTGATGAGCTCACGGAACGCCTTGTCCGGTCACTCAAGATATTCGTCAAGTCACTGGCCAACTATATTACTGCCGCGGCTCCTATCGTTGATAAAAGTAGGGGTCTTGCGGAGTCTATTACCGACATACTTGTATGAGGCCTCCCTTCGACACTCCTTGTCATGCTAACTTTATTTTTGCCAGGATTATGTGAAAACATATAGTTCTCATGATATCACGGTCACTTTTCACTTCCCCGACCAGCCCGCAAACGACCTATGGCGTGCGCGTCTCTTATCCCCAGAAGTCCAGCGCCAAATCACCGAGAACGATATTTCGGAATGGCTTGCTGTTAACGTAATGCGGCCCCTTCATGATTCTGACGTCGTCACTCGCATTATCAATTTCAGCCAATTTCCCGCTGCAAATGAAAGCATGAATGTCTCTAGAGGCGTTCACTTCCATAACCTCTCACATCACATTGATTTCCGAGATGCCTTCTTCATCAGTAAACAAGAGGCTCAAGTCTGCGCGTTCGAGGCATATTCCCAGAATGATAGGCCGGCTGTTCTCAATCGCATGAAAGAGATAGAAGAAATGGCCGGCAGTTACTGCCACTGCGACGACGTTTCGTATCTACCCAAACAACGTGAGGGGTATTTGCGGCGCGACTTGCTTCAGACTATCCTCCAGAAGGCATCCACATTACCTCCGACAACCTCATTAACGCATATCCTAAACAATAGGCTTGATCTCAAGCTCGGAGACCAGAACCATCAGCTGATTGCGCTCGTCATCCTCCATAGTCGTTTCATTGATCGAACAAGTATTGTTCGTATCGCCACCTTTCCCAAACTCTCCCCAATGAGCATGGTTCTGCACGATACCCCCGAACCCCTCGCCTATTCGTCGATCTCTCGTGAACCTGCTCCGGTAGATGACTTTCTTCCTCAATTCCGCTCTTCTCTGGTCGTACCAACCTGGGGAGCACTCACCGGGGCCATTGGTCACCTCCTGTGTGGCCTCGGCTTATTTACCGTCAATAATATGGACACGCCATGGAGAAACAAGACATCGGATACTTCCCCACGGCCTGGATTAGTAGCGGCAAGCCAACTTGCTCTCAAATGTGTAAGGTTCCACTTCTGCATGCCGAACGAGTATGAGTTGACCGCCACCTTCCAGTTGCAGGACATCATCAAGAAACGGTTGCATTCCGTTTATGCAGTTCGACCCGGAGACATGGCGTCTTTCATGCGGGATCTTGCCAACTTCTACCGATCTCTAGACATACGCTCGCTCCGTACGATGCCTGAGATTGCGTTTCAACAAGTCGTTCTTGTTATGCTCAATGTCAGCGGAGCATCCCATGGATATATCCGTGAAGTTGACGAGTTGAAGTTCATCTCATACACCAGAAAGCCGGATGATGTTGAGCCTGCTGCCATAAAAGACCCCAAAGTCCCAATTCCCGGCGCCCAGCAGGAACTCGAAGATGATGTCTTGGATGAAGGGCTAGGATTTGGAACATACGATATCAACCTCTCCGAGTCAGAACCATCTGAAGCTTATAGCTTTGCAGAAGGGGAGTGGCCATATGGGCAGGAGCCTGAGGACTGGATATCTTCTCCGGATTGTGCCCCGGACCACAGTTACGATGACAATGGCTACGATGAAGTGCCGGAGCATGTCCAATTCCTGGATATTGACGGCGACTTCAACATTCACAACGTTGAAGATGGCAGTGCACCGTCGCAGGTTGAAGAGTTTCTTCCTTCGATGCCTTTAGGTGTGGAGGAGTCAACCGGCGTTGTTTCCAATCGTCCACCCTCAAATCTAAGCGCGCGGCCTCTCTATCTCGACTGTTTCTCCCCCCAGCCCGGTGCTCGCATCAAGGAGCTAAAGGTAGCCTCTGCCCAGTATGTCTACGAAGGCACCATGGGTCGAACGGCCAACCAGCCCAGTGATCTCCAGCTACAAAAGTTCATTCAGCATGTCAAGACAATCGAGTTACCGCCAATTGAACATTGGTGGACCAAGGAGAACGAGCCTGTTCCGATCAATGAAACACATCATCGCCCGATTCACTGGGAGTCGAAGCGAACGATGAATCAGGTGAAGTGGATGGATCTTATGGTCGTGTTCTGGGACACGGTGCACAGAGAATGGAAGATTGAACGGGTTGACACGCGCTTTCGAAATGCAATTCGTCAAGTCAGGAGATACCAGAAAGTTGTCGCAGAGGGTTCCGCGAACATCTATGCTCAAACTGGACTAGGTATCGACTCTGACAGGTTTACAATGACGGTGACGGAAGAGGATAACAGGGTGGACGCTTGTGTGTGGATGCTCCTCTGTGGCCACCGTCTCATCTCCTACAACCTTCCTCCCCTGTATACCAAGACTAAATATGTCAATTCCTTCCATAGTAGTAAGTAGACACAGTAGCGCTGTAAAAGTGACCAGGGGCTTTAAGCAGGTTTCCAGGAAGACGCGTTAGTCGTCATATCATGCGGTCCTGGAGTGCAATGTGGCGCGTCTTCTCAGCCGATGTCCAGGCGGCACACGGGGACGTCTAGCGAACGCTATGGGGGTGATACTGCGGTAAGCTGTATTTCATCAGCGGAATGGTTCCATTTCAGGGGGGAGGGGAGGAGGGGGGTGTGATGGTGTGTGGGCTTACCGTCGTGTTTATTTTCTGCTTCACCAACGGTTGGCCGCGGTTCGGTGCAGTTGGGGTCCGAAGAAACGAAGGTATAAAATTAAATAACACGAAAACAGATCAAGAAAACCATTAAAGAGTGACTACCGTAGATATCAAACCGAGACGCAACTTTTCTAGCGAGTACCACCCACTAAATTCTCCAGAGGCACTTATTTACAAGCCAGGGTGGGCACCCTTGGCCGTGAAGAAGGCATTGTCAACGGAGGCCGGCGAAGTGGCGTCGTTCCAGTTGCCTCCACCAACGACAACGGTGTTTTGGCCGACATCACTGCCCGAGAATCCGAGATCATGCTGAAAAGAATGAGCGATGTGGTTGATGGAATAATCACAAATGTGAACGTACCACAGACAGGGATCCGTCGTCTCCGAAGAGGTCGCCGTAGTGGCCAGTGATGCTGGAGTCATAGCCAACCTGATGGCCAGAGTCGCGTCTCAGATCGTGGCTGAACGAGCCAAGGCTCGCGTGGAATTGTTCGAACCTAGTACATGGAACAATAAGAATTCTGTTATGTTTGAGAAGAGAAGAGGCACATACACAACGGTCTGCGTCTCAACCTCACAGATCTGCTCAGTGATGATACTGAAAAATAGTCAGACAAGAAGAACTTGGATCGTTAAGCAGAATTGCTGTACCGCTTCGCCATCTCCTGGAGCACAACCAAGCGCTGCTGGATGATCTCAATGGCCTGCGCGTGGCAGACGACGGACGTCTCCTGGACAACGACTTGCTCAAAGTCGAAGTGGGCAAAGTTGTCCACGCCGTAGAAGTTGTCAAAGTTGTCCAGGGAGTCGAAGCCACCCCAGTGGTCGAAAGAAACGGGACCGCCACGGGCAGCTAATCGAGGGGAGTGAGCTTCAAGCATCCGGAAAGTATGAAGAACATACCCAAGGCTGATGACTGTCCAATTGGGCTGGACATGACACCGCTGACCAAGAGAGCCAGAGATACGAGAGCGATCTTGGAGAACATGATAGTATTCTTGAAGGTTGCTGCAATAGAGTCAGTCAAGTCCAGGAGATAATAGAATCGAAAGCGCACGTCTTGAAAAGTTCAAAGGATGGTGAAGAAGTTAAAGAAGGGGTGTCAAAAAGGCAACCGGGCCCAAGGAAGAACGAAGAAAGGCTGGGTTTGGGAAGAAAGAAAAAAGCGAGTGATGATATGACAAGGCCCAAAGCTACCAAGTTTTATACGCTGAGGCGAAGTATCGTAAGATGTAGTGCATACTGCTTCAAGGAGTTGCACTGACAGTGTTTGAGAGAGATTTGATGTGGAACAGTGCTATTGGACATCCAGCGCGTCGGGCCGTCAAACTGAATGCAGGGCAGGTCATTCGTTGCCACGCAGCGTCAATGTGAGTACCCGTCACTGGCATCCACTGCCGATGTAGATTACAATCATGGGCGCACGTTTAACGGCCACGGATCATGACATTCCGGAGTGCATTCGTTACTATATTCTGTGGTCAGGACTGTAAGCTCATGTAGACCAGCCAATGCTTGCGTGAACCTACCTCAGCGCACAGACCCAAAACATACTCGATCGCCACTCTCAGCCTTAACCCGGACCGTCGGCATCAGTATAGGACTTCGAACCGGTAACACAACCATCAGGATGATGGCGTCTCACTAGTAGATGCGCTCAATGCAAGTAGTGACATTGAGCGCGAAGGCGATAGTAATCGCTATGCGGTAAATCCACGTGGTTACACCGCCGAACAACATCACTACTTACTGCTGGCGTGACAGGTTGGATAGAGTCGAAGCAAGATACTTGTCAAGCGAAGAAGTCATTCTAACCGTCTTCAATGTCGCCCACCGGGTACGAAAGCATTCCATCAACATCATCAGAAATGATGCGCCGAGAGTATATACGCCACGTTGTTGAGTGGCTAGCGGGAAAAACCTTCGAGACTATGACGACTTGGTGCGAATTCGGGTAAGTTGATTTGCGTCCGAGGAGCCCGACGATGATGAGATCCTGTAAATTAATGCAATCAAACGAACGATGAATACCTTCGGAGAAAGCAAAGCGCCGCGTACCTGTAGAAATCACACACCTGTGAAAGCTGTCCACAGAGTCGATCGACAAGCAAGCATTCAAGCAGTTTAGTATCACGGAGAAAGAGGTGTTGCGTGATGTACGGTGCTCAGCTTGAGAACATTCTTGATGAGCGGAACGGACAAAAAAGAGCCAGTGTAAATTCTCACGCCTCTTGATGTTGGTGGATTTCAGTTAAATTGCTGTGGGTCATAAAGACGTAAACGACGTGCTAATACTACTGAATAAGGGGAATATATATGTACAGTATAAGTTAAGTATGTCCACCACGCTGACAATAAGTGACACCTAAATAATAAAATCCTACCCTACCCACCAACACCAACACCTGTCTTCTTGCCCAAAAGTTCACTCAGCTTCCCGCCGCCGCACCCTGCGCAAGCTCGTTCCCACCTTCTACCCTCTGGAGAAGATCACTCTTGGACCCATATCCGCTACCATGAACATGGCTACCTCTATGCCCCAGCACCAGCGAAAACCTCTTCGATCTCGAGGTCTGATGAATCTTGCTACCCATCGCACTGCCACCAACCGCCTGCCCGCTTCTCGTCGTTACACTTGTCGTCTGGAGTGCAACCGCCGGTAACGAAAAGCGCTTGTTGCGCCTCGCGGTGTCCTCCTTCCGAATCGGCAGATCTTCCGTCAAGTTCACCGTATGTCGTTTGCTGGACGCCAACGATGCTGCATCAGTCGTGGTCAGAGACTCGTCCTCCGTAGTTCCCTCCTCCTCCACAGGCGAAGTCAGGTCAAAACGGCTATGTTCGTGATCCTGGAAATCTTCAAGTATCTGGTGATAGCTTCGGGGGCGTGAAGGCGGCGAGCGGACGCGAAGGCGATCGTTGTCGTCTTCAGACCGTCTGTCACGATCAATTGCCATTAGGGCTTCTGGAGTGGAGCTGAGCGGGAGAGATGGCATGGAAATACAGAACGGTAAACTGCTCAGTGAACCGAGAGTGTTGGTGTTGATTTCAGAGTGAAAGGGCGCCTCGTCGTGATACACCTCAGTACCAGGAGGTTCGATAACAGGAAACACGGTTTCATAGCATGCATTGCATGCCCGAGCCGGTTTACTCGATGCTTCCCCCGTATTTGGATCAGAGATGAAGAACGTCTGCATGTCAGATGATTAATATCTAGAAAGAAATGTCAATCATTGTTCACTCACCCGCTCAGAGCACAAAGCGCAAACACATCGACCACAAAGGCGACAATGATGTCTCCGCCTTCTCCACCCAAAGGAGCGCCCACACCTCATGCACGTTTCTGCCTTCTCATCAGGTATCCATATCGCTGGAACCCAATGCTCCACCCACCCTCTCCTCTCTTTCTTCTTCCCCTTTTCCTCGGGCGCAAAGGGTAACGCCTGCAAACTTAGCCTGATATGATTTGTTGACGAAGAGCTCGTGAGCGTCGAATTCGGATTCGTGATGTTCAGAGACATCAACAACTGCGTCTTGGCCTGTCGGATGGCCTCGCACCACTCGTCCCGTTCCTCCTCAGTATCCGCGAAGATAACAAAGCTCCCGTTCGGACTGAGCACTTCAAATCGCCTCTCCTCGCCTGCTTCGCGCGGCGGTGTCACGATGACGTCCAGATCGACGAGCCCCGCGCGAGCTTTGAAAGTGTATTTGTCCTCTCCTGCATTCCCACTGCTCGCATGCCGTTTCAGCCCCGCGGAACTGGGTGTCTTCCGCCGTGGCGGTGGGATCACACTTCTGCTCTTCGCTGGACTGAGCCCTCCACCGCCAAAGCGTGACCGCAGCCCCAGACTTGGAATCTCCGCTTCACTCTTGCTCCGGGTGCGTATCATTAGAGGGCGCTTCCTAGGCGAGTCGCCACTTCCGCCCCCATTGCCCCAGCCGCTGAGGTTCATCCATCCTCGTTCTGATTCCTCACTGGCCAGCCAAATGAGGCAGTCAGAAAAGAGTAAGAATTCGCGTTCGCGGGGAGGTTCACTCCGTTCAATCTGGAGGAGGGTACCGCGCTTGAGGAGTGTACGACCAGGGCTGATTAACTGGAAGGGAAGATTGGGGGTGGCTTTCTGGAGGGCGAGGAGTGAGAGGGTTTGCGCATGTGTATGAAGCGACGAGTTGAGCGATAGAGTGATTTTAGAAACTAGGGTGTGCACCGCAAGGAGCTGGCCATGCTCTGGATTGTTAGATGGCGTGCAGTCGATGAGATCCTTGAGCAGTAAGAGGTAGCGGGGACAGCGTTGCACGATCGTTAAGAGCCAATCGCGTAGCTTTAGGCTGCCACATCGAGGATCTTCCTCCTGGATCTTGACAAATGCAGCAAAAGCCGCATTGTAGTGTCCACTGGGGTTCTCGGGCGTGATAAATCCGGCAAGAGAGGAGATCATGGAGGGGAACGCAGTTACAAACGGAGTGTATAGGGAGAGGTAGGGGAAGTGAGAAAGGAGGATAGGTGAAAGCGGTGCGTCAGTATTTGAGGGAGATGAGGGCGTCGGAAAGAGATGTGATGTTAGCGACGAAAAGAAGGATCGGTGTAGATTCCATATGTCAATGAAGTTTGAGAATATGGCGGTGAGCGCGGAACGGTCCAGTAGAGGTTGTGGTGTCTCGAGAGATGCGATGATTGGCGTTAAGAAATGCTACAAAACATTAGCAATCTACTATCTTGTTTGAAACTGGAACATACGGAATATATCAGTTCGAGGCCATCAACATATGTCCGCTCAGTTTCGTAAAATTCATGGATGATCTGGCGGCGTTTGACCTCATGTAGGTCTGGTTTAAGGCTCCTCCTATTGCCTCTCTTCTGTCCGTCTATCGATAGCGGTCGACTTTTCCTGGTTGCGTTCACGTTGCGCATGACGGTCGGAACCGGAGGAGATCCGTCCTCTGGCAGAGAATCGAATGAGGAAACACTGGCTACAGACTCGCGGTGTATCGAAGGGGGCGCGGTCGGCAAAGATATGCGGCGGAAAGGTAGGTATGGTGCACGAGCCTGAGGCTGTGGTCGGGCAGGAGCAGACGGTTCGGACGTTGGAAAAGCAACAGTAGAAAGCGGCGCTATGCAATCTAATTAGTACAAAGCAATGCGCGTCATTAAAAGTGACTCACGAGCGTCCATTATTGCAAATGCGTTCACAGAATGAATGAATGCAAGCGCTTTGCCCAGTACAAAATCAGCACCAGCAAATGGTGAGGAATCGAGACGGAATCGAATGACAATGTTTCGTCCGTTGTCGGCCTTAATATTGTCCCCCTAACCGTTGAAAACCATCCCCAAGCCAGCAAACGTTCCAAGTTGTACCGAAACGGCTGTGTCACGGTGGGCGATCGACGGTTGGCAAATGGATCGTACAATGAATAGAAAAGGCACACTGCTCAGGAGACCGCGTTCGACGACGACAACAATGCCCTGCTCGACGTGCAGCACGACGATGACCGGCAGAAGCAAGAGAGCGTAGAAGGCAGATCCCTGCAGAAGCGCGTATTCAACCCTTTTCCCACGACTTCGGCAATTTGCTCCGTACTACGTCACCGTAACGCATGCATGATCACTCGGAGCGGAGTCGGACTCTTGGACAAAATCTTTACCAGCTGTGTGGCGCAGAACCCACGTCTTTTGGAGAGCAAAGGCATTCTCCTGTCTTTGCTCAGGCACGGTAACATTGACGTGTGGCACCTATAAGTACCCCTCGTCCTTCTCGGACTACGTACGGGTCTTTTTGACGCGTTTGACATTAGATCCCAAGTAGGCAGGTTTCCTCTGAACAAACAAAGAGAACAATCGAGGACTCTGTCGGTTAGACGGCTATTGATCATCCTTTGGTTGCTCGTATCAATGTACCTGAAATCCCTATCGCTTGATCACGAGTTACAACCCGACAACCTTCAAGTACGCTCCAATCCAGTACGCTCACCAAGTTGATTTAGCAGCCAACTGACTAATCTGCGTAGGATGGAGGTCTTTCCAGAGTTCAGCTCCTACTGATACTTATAACTGCTGAGCAATCGGCTGAGTGCTCTTCATTCACCGATTCGCCGGGATATCGTCAGCACCTGATTTGCGGTTCGTGTACACACTTCATCTACTAACGCCTACAACTCTGGAAATTGCTATTTAAGCGACGTATTCGACGAGCAATATGTCAAGCACAACACCATGTCTCTCCCCGAAAGCATCCAAGCGTTGGTGACCAAGCACTCCGTCGACGACACGCCGACAGTCGAGGTGCAGACAATTCCTTTCGGAAACACGTTCAAGATCAAAATTCTGGCGCCAAATGAGATTGTGGTAGGTCAAAATCTGTTTGTGCACGCATATGAAGCCTCATCTTTGAACACCAAAGGCCAAGATCAAAGCGATAGGACTTAATCCGCTTGACTGGAAACTGACCATTGGTCCCTGGACGGCCACTGGTGAGAACTGCGTTTACTATTTTCAGGAGGAAATCTCAAACGCCTTTCAGTTGGGTCAGGAAAGGTCGTTGGACACGATGCCGTAGGTATTCATCTTCTCCGTCCTTCTTCTCATTTACAAGCATCTCTTTTCATGCGGGCGACGTCCTCCGTGTCGGCACGAACGTTAAACATCTGAAAGTTGGCGATCGCGTTGCTTGTTTCCAGTAAGTCGCTGAAGTACTCATCGCGCTCTGACTTCGAACCCGCCACAGATTTGGATGCTACCATTCGGACACAGGCTCCTTTGCAGAATACTCCCGGTTCGACTCGGCCGTGGTCTTCAAGTTGCCGGATAATCTGAGCTATGAAGCGGGAGCGGCTTTGCCTGTAGGTCTCTTTCTTCATTTCAGTATAACACAGCGATGAAATTGAAGAACATACATCCAGATTCCCAACTATACTGCCATGCAAGCTTTATACGGCAGGCTGAGGTTCCCGTTCCCCTCTGATGGGACCGCAAATGGCTACATCCTCATCTGGGGAGTATCAACGGCCTGCGGACATCAAGCTGTCCAACTCCCGCGCCTAGCCGGATTACAAGGTAAACATCACAGCCGTCCTCGCTGTCGTCGCTTTTCTCACCATCACGAACTTTCTCCAAGTCATCGCAACGGCATCCACGCGCAACCACGCTGCTGTCCTCTCCCTGGGCGCGACCACCTGCGAGGACTACAAGGACCCCGACATCGTCTCGAAACTGAAAACCGCGGCCGGAGGAAACCCCATCACGTTTGCAATCGACTGTGTTGGCACGGACGGCAGCTCTGACCGCGTCGTCGAGGCGATGGCGCCGGGAGGGCACCTGATCTCAATCATGATGGCCAGCGACTCGGCAAAGGCCAAAGCAAAAGAAAATAACATCAAAGTCGAGATGATTTATGCGGGGACCTTGTTCGGTCAAGAGGTGCGCTTTGATTGTTCTTTCGTGCCGCTTTGTAGTCTGAATCCTCCGATGGTAGTTTTCCCAGTATGGGCTGACAATGGCTGCCATCCAGGAGGACCGAGCCTTGGTTTCGAGGTGGACGGAGAAGGAACTCCCGATTCTGCTGGAGAAAGGCGTGTTGCAAGCACCAAAGCTTCGTGTGATGCCCGGTGGACTTCACGGTACGTTCTCCTACATGCAAGGATTGAATTTTCTCTGTGGTACAGGTGTTCTGCAAGGTTTCGAGGTGATGAAGAGCGGCGCATATAGCGCTGAGAAACTCGTTTATAGTCTCACTTAGTCATGAGGAAGTTCGTTCTAATGGACAACATAAATTGTAGCCATGCGTTCAATTGATTAAAGGTTTACCTTCCAGAATTCGTTTTGCTCCTTCTCACATCGTGGTGACTTCCGCGCAGAGTTTGAAGCATTGCGTCCTAAAATTGGTATGAAACTCACCAATCAGTTAGCAGCACTGAGCTTGCATGACGATGGAAAAACTTGAATTGAATGCAGCGAAGGGCGCGGGAATAGTGTGTCATTCGTAATGCAATGCAATGTTCCATTATACAAACACTCCAATGATACCTTCGCCTTTAGTCTTGTCCGGACCCCACTTGCCATCAGTCTTTACACTCGTATGCATGCGTCTACATCCCTCAACGGGACATGCCCACTGATACGTCTCATCTGGCTTCACCTTCGCCTTGCCCTTGCGCTTAAGGAGAAACGCCGACATCTTCTCGAGGGAGCTGCTCAGGACGGATGATCCAGGCTGATGCGAACGCAATCTCGACCGAATGGGGTTCTCTAGAGGGATAGCGTCCTGTTCAACCGCTTTGCCCTTACCCTTACCCTTCTGGTCAACTGGCATGTTCGTCACACTGGATGCCGACCCGAGGATTTCCTCTGCTTCAGGAGGGACAGGTGGCACGGACAGTTTGTCGGCGCATTTTCCGTCAATTATATGGCCGCATCGCAACGACCAGATCCTATGTTTCCGCTCTTCTTCTTCGCCACCGGGAACGCCAGTCATGAGATGGTCGCCGCAATGTGCACAGACTAGAGTAGCTGTGAGACTACGGGGCGTCGATGAAGACGAGGATACAGCTTGAGTAGCATCGAGGGTGTCGTCGTCGTCGTCATCGATAATGATGGGATTTGACTGAGACGTGCTCGGAAACGAGGAAGGAGCAGAGGGAGCGCTCGGGGTAGGTGCGAAATCGAAGGTAAAGCCGGGGTCGGCCGGTTTGGGATGCGTGTACTCCTGTTTATAGTGGACTTCCTGACTGATGGCAGGTATACCGAAGTATTCACCACGAATACGTGCCATGCGGAATGCGAAACTATTATGCAAATCGAACAGTCCATAGTCCCGTCATCACTATCGTCGAAGAGGCCACCATAATCAAAGTTGAGAGCGAGAAAGTGCGTTCCTCCTTGGCGATTGGGGACGGGGCGTCGTCTGCTAGGTCTGAAGCCAGCCCGGACTTCTTGTTGACGCCTGGCTTCTCGTTCTTGACGACGTTCTGCGCGAGCGGCCTGTGTATCGGTAATAAGAGCCCCACCAAGACGCATGTTGGGTGTGCTGCGACGAGGCGCGGTCGGTGCTCGGCTGGATGACGGTCCAGCAATGGGACGAGTAAGATGGGCTTCAAACTCGAATGGTTCGGCGCTTGGCAGGACAGGATTGGCAGCGGGATGGAGCGGTGCATGCCGGCGCATGGGGATAGATGACTGTCTGCCCATGCGACGGTGAGGGAGGGGTGGAATAGGCGGTATGATTTGTACTTCATCGTCTTGGTTAGGGGGAGGGGGCGAGAAATATCGACGACGTATAGCTGTTGTGATGTTGGTAAAAGGCATCGCATAATTAGAATATGACCGACCTGTACGTGGAGAATACCGTCCAGAACTAGCTGGCATCTCCTCAACGTCGCTGTCCATTAAATCGATGACCTCAATCTGGGGTGACATTCGTCGCCGTTGCGTCGGACGCGGTGGCGGCAATTCGTCAGGCCACTCGTCGACGTCGATTACTTCAATCGAGTCTCGACGGCGTCGCTGAGGGACTATGGGTGCAGGAGACAAAGGGAGCATCGGTGGGTGGGCGACAATGGTCGTCATTGCACAAAGGTCGTGGTCACTGTTTAAGTGATGATCTCCTTGCCGCTTTTGTATATGGGTAAGCAGAGACAAACAATTCAGCACAGCACTGCACCTGATTTGGGTGTTAGGGTTAAGGTCATGATGCACCTTAACGCTAACCACCATGGTCAACAAGTATACCTTTGACTCTGAAGGCGATGTATGCTGCGAGCATGGAAAAGCTCGCCTTCTGACATCGAAGTCTCCAACAAATCCTAACAGAAAGTATTACAAATGCCGCGACTATCGTGACGGTTGTCTATTCCGTAAGTCCTTCCTTCTAACTAGAGCCGGTCACTGATATATGCTCAGAATGGCAGGATGAACTCCAGGGCTCCCCACAGAAGCCCGTACAGCAGTCACAACCGCAGACTCCAGCCAAACGACCACGGACAGACGATGAGCCACTAACGGATGGGAAGCGCAGACGGCTAGAGGCCATACAAGCCGCGATTTCTGGTAGCCCCGTCGCCAGTGGCAGCAGTCAGCCCATCGCCAGTGGATCTCAACCACGACCGTCGCAAGCCCAGCGGCTGGCCGACCAGAGATCGCAGTCCCAGACTCAATCCCAAACGCAATCTCAATCTCATTCTCAAGATTCGCAAGGAGGATTCGTGATGCAGGAAGCGCAGCACCCTTCTCAGGACGAATGCCAAGAGCATGAGGATACTGGGGACGGCTTATTTTCGCAGGGCCCATCTCCTTTAACTCCTCCGCCTTCACAGCAGCGATATCGCCTCTCTGATAACCACATAAATTCTGTGAAGCACGAGGAACCTGACTCACCCTCACCGCTGCGTGTTCCTGTGCCAATCCATGTTGCAATCCGCTTCTCAGGGCGATCTGGACGTGGACGAAATCTTGTCTCCAGTGAAATCGCGCATCACCACCTTGGAGCGCAAACAGCGATCATTGGAGCAAAGCAATGAAGCCAAGGCGAAGCATATCGAGCGGTTGAAGCAGGAGATGGCAGATTTGCAGAGAGCTAATGCTGCTTTGAAGGAGGAGAATGTGACATTAAAGGTGGACCTCGAGAGGTGAGTATGTTCTTCGTGTCCAAGTACCCTTCGGTTATTGACTGCATGTCTAGGGAGAAGAAGAATGTCAATATCTTTCAGGATCTTCTTTCCAGAAAGTCGGACTAAAGTTGAATGTACGATTATATGATAACAATTTTTCAAGACTTGTAACAATGCTTGTATCTCTATTTTCCGCTCATGTATGTATGTATGAATACATCTCTTGCCTACGTCTCCTGTGAGGAGTTTTCAACGACGCGACGACTCCAGGATTTTTTCTCATCCTACAGTCTCAGTAGCCTGTATAACTTCGACAAAATACGGCCACATCCACATTGTCATCCACAAGGGCCTATTCGGCACACAAACCAAGACCTTCCGCTGCCAAAGAAGCCCTCACCCGTTTAGATCCTGCAAGTCCTCGTTACATGGTGCATCACAGTAGACGACGGCGCTCTTCAACGAACAAACTCAAGTCCCGGCGCAACATCTCCTGGCCGTTTTGATAACGTGTATTAGATTCGTGATATCGAAATGATGCAACTCAAATGTGATGTTGGGCAAATGGGGAAGAACTCCTGGCTGTAAGAGGACATTGAACGGTGGGCATTTCCAGTCGAACTCCAGAATCAACGAATTTCCTTGGCGAAGTTCAGGAAGCGAGAGCACCTCCTGGAAAATGAAGTCTGGCGTATTCAGGTTCAGGTCCTTCATCCACCGAAAAAAACAAAGCTGCGCAAGTGGCAATGAAATCGACGCGATATTTGGGTGACGACGCGAGCTCGGACTCAAGTCTGCTACAGAGAAACTGAGGGCGTCGAGGTTGGGAAGATTGAGTATGTCGAGGACATCAGTGTAGGGTTAGAGGTCCACGGCGCTCTGATCTTGTTGGAAAGAACTCCCATCTCTCGTCGAATTTCATGGCTCTGTTCCACGATCAGGAAGTCTGCTTAAATTGTCATTCGTTGCCTCTGCATACTCCTGAGAGGAGAGAGGAGGTATGAAGGCAGAGAAGACACTGGTAGAGGTCTGGGGACGCGCCGCAGCGTGCGTAAAGTACGCGTCAAAGGCGGCCTGCACGATGATGGGACCAACATGGTCGTCGTCTGGAGAGCGAATTTTCCGTTTTTTGCTGGGCGTCGTCGGAACCTGCGCCTGCTCGTCATCGGAGCTGGCAGTGAGCTCGGCATCGCTGTCGCTATCTTCAGAGTCTGGCTGCATGATGATGGCACGATCGCTTGTCTTCCCTTGTTCACTGACCACGATGATCTCGTCAGATGACCCAGCCATTGTAAAACGCAACATTATTCGAGCTACGAAGCAGCAACAGGAAACACTGAGAGCAGCATACGAGGCAAATGGTTCAGAGGCCTTTAGCCCTGACCTCCGGCAGCAACTCAGTGTTCAACTCAATCTGTATGTTTTACTTCACTTTGGCATTGCTTATTATACACTATGTTAGCCCTACCACCTGGTTGTCCAACTGGTGCAACAGAGAAAAGAAACGGACCCGCGACAAGGACTCTCCTGTACTAGACATTCGCCAATTTAAGCTCGAAACCGACGACACAATCATTCCGCCACCAGCCAAGAGGAAAAAACGCACCCGCAAAAAGGACTTGACAAGTGAATCCTCAACACCTACAGATCCCTCCTTCAAGCCTCAAGACTCGTTTTCTTCTGCCGTGAACGCCGCCGCAGTACCGTCTCATCAACCCTTGCTCTATGATTCTTCTGGGTATCCACAAGTGTATCCTGAACCTTATCCTGTGGGTTAGAAATGTCTTGCATCGTCCGAGAACTCAACTGCCTGATTACATAGGTCTCAGCGTTGCATCGTTTGATTCCTCGACCTGACTCCTACAACACGACTTCCGCTTTAGAGGTATACTGACTCCATCGTGGATCGTTTGAGGGCTGACCCTTTGTGACAGCCTTTGCAATCAACAAACCTTTCTGTCTATCGTCCTATTTCGCTACCGTTGAGCGCATACAACGACGCTTCCGATGTATGTTGAGAATTATCGTTTTGCTTGCATACTGACCGCATACACATAGCTGTCTGATGCTCACTTAATGTCTCAAGCCGCGCCTCTCAAGTATCTTCCTGTCCTTCAAGACCCAAACGTCACCGATTCTCTCCTGGACGAACGTCTTGTACAACAGGATCCATTCCAAGCGGCGATGGGACTCGTTTATCTCTCTCGACGAGGCTTGCGTTGGTGAAATCGTGCGCTTGTGTACAATGGACTAACCTGCTGTATCATCATCCAATCGAAACTTGAAGTCACCCACTATCGACATTGAAACGACCATATGAAAGTTCGGACGGGCAAGCTAAAATGGATCGCCATTGAATTCAAGACCCTAGCAGAGACGATAGATAACCCGAGAGAGAAAGATTTGAGGGTAAGCTGTTGGCGATCCTCTAGTCTGATATCCTTTTGCTTCTAAACCGCAGGGCTTTTGACGAGGTGTTTCGGAAAGTGGAGGTCGAGAGTGCGGTCATTCCGTGGACTTTCAAAGGCCAGCAGCGGTTGGGAACGCCAAGTTTTCCCCCTTGTTTACCGACGTCATGAAAACTCAAGCGCGCTCAGCAACCACTCGATCACTACCACTCGGAGGATGGAGATAAGGATAGGGACGAGCGGGATGACGAAGATGACGTCCTGCTTCCCTTTGTCCAAATTCGGCTGCTGGGCTAGCGGGATCGGTTTGGCGGTTCCCAGTTAGGTAAGGGTTCGGGGGCTGTACTAACATTTCTCGATCGATCGATTGGCGCCACACTTTGCATTTTAGGTTGCTATTTTCATCCTTACCCGAAGATACCGTACTCAGCATCACGAAGACTGCAGAACAAAATCGAACTCAGTCCAGTGGACTCCAAGAAACCAATAAAGCGTCCACGTTGAAGCTCGACAGGTGCTGTGAACAGCAACAACGCGTACGTACTACTGATCGTCCTGCCCCCGGCACCGCGATCGTAAGCTCCAGACCCGCAGACAGATATTATTGTTCTGGCTGAAAATGTACAGCGTTGTCTCAGTATCTCAACTGGTCAGGTACTCAATGCGCATGAGGCGGCATGACGAACAGACGGGAAGCCCTTGGAACGCACGATCCAAACGCGAGTCGGTTGGATCGATGAGGACTGCAGTCTCCTTCGAGCGCTCTGGACGCCTCGCCGTGTCAAACTCAATACAGAACCGGGACGTACACTGCACGTCTGCCTCTCCATCGCGCGACCGTTATAAAGCAGCTTCATGTTGGATACTAGATTCTCCATCCCAGCTCCGGTTCCTTATTCACACTTCTCAACACCAGCTTTAGCTTTAAGATGAGCACACCCGCTATCACCATCCCGCCTGTTGTCTACCAGCCTTCCAATCCGGAGGAGAGGTCCCCGCCATCGTCTAAGGCGGGCTCAACCATCATTGGGACCCCATCCGTGAAATCGGAGACCAGCAGCGTTCTCGAAAAGTTGCCTTGGGATGGCTATCTCGAGGAGGACATCCCGGACAAGACACAGGGCAAGATCACGCGAGACCTCCGCCACCTCGTCTTTACGATTTACCACAGACTCTTCGGGGTCGTTTTCATAGCCAACATGGCGATTTTGATCGCTCTGTTCGTGTATGGCGTCAATTCTCAGAGACTGGGATTGATCGCGGTGGCCAACATCTTTGTCGCCATTCTGATGCGACAGGATTACGTCGTCAATGCTTTCTTCTTCGTCTTCACCTCTGTTCCCCCTTCGTGAGTCCTTGACGTTGTTGCATGCCCTATTTGTTGACCCATGCCTTTCCAGATGGCCACTCTGGTTCCGTTTGTTGATGGCAAGAGTTTATCATCTCGGCGGCATCCATTCAGGTGCAGGGGTTTCTGCAACGCTTTGGCTCGGTGCTCTGGCCGGACAAGGAACTAGGGAGCTAGCGCGAGGTGGAGAGGTCAGTTCAAACCTATCATTTAAGTTCTCATAGGTCCTCATACCACCTCATTCCAGATATCCGTCGCCACAGTGGAAATCACTTGGATCATCCTCATGTTCCTAGTGGGAATCATCGTCTTCGCTGTCCCCGCCCTTCGGTCGAAAAGCCACGATACCTTTGAACGTGTTCACAGGTTCATGGGCTGGACCGCCACTGCCCTTGTATGGGCTCAGGTTATTTCACTCACCAACGACTGGAAGGGCGACGCGTCTTTGGGATATGCGCTTGTCCACTCTGCGCCCATGTGGCTTATGTTCATCATCACAGGTCAGGACGCTTCATGGTCTCATCTACGTACCAACTAACGCGCCCCAGGTTCTCTCATTCTGCCGTGGGCTCGTCTGCGGAAAGTCCCTGTTCGCGCGGTGGTTTTGTCCGATCACGCTGTTCGCCTGTTCGTCAATTACAAAGGTAAGTTGATACATCCTACTATCCTGCAGGACTGTACTCACACGTTCTACTAGTGTTCGGCTTCCACCCACGTCCTGTGCCTGGATCGTTCAGTCGCGTCTCGCTGGACCCTCTTAACGAATGGCACGCATTCGCTAACGTGCCGGTCCCAGGGACTGACGAGTTCTCCCTCGTCGTTTCTCAGGCCGGTGACTGGACGAAAGAGCTCATTCGCAACCCGCCGAAAGAGATTTACTTCAGAGGCACACCTGTGGCGGGTGTTCTGCGGGTCAACATCATGTTCCGCCGTGTCCTTTTCGTTGCGACGGGAAGCGGGATTGGACCTATCGCGCCTTGTCTCTTCGAAAAACGTCAACCTTCTCGTCTGTTGTGGACTGGCGCGAACATTGTGAAAACATTTGGAACTGATCTTGTCGATGCCGTGAAGGAAGCTGATCCCGACGCGTTGCATCTACGGTGAGCATGATAATTTACATGTTCGGCTGTTTTCTGATATATGTCTCTCCAGATACGCGCGTCCATGGTCGTCCTGACATGGTCAAACTTACGTATAAGATGGTCAAGGATTTCGACGCTGAAGCCGTTGTCATCATCTCCAACGAGCCCTTGACGAAGAAAGTTGTCTACGGCATGATGAGCCGTGGCATTCCCGCCTTTGGCGCGATTTGGGATTCATATATGACGTCTTCTCTTGCTCTGACATTGATTCCTGAACACTTAATTAAACCAAATCTAATACTTTAGTACAATCTAATGCTTATAGTAGTACAAATCTAATACCTACAGTACAAATCCTATTAGTTATAATACAAATTTTCAAGACTTAGACAGCCAGCTTCTGGAGTCCGTAAGACGACTACGAGGCGACGGCAACGATCTTTGTTTCGCATTCTCCTGCTGGGGTAGAGCCTAGCTCAAAGGCTCTTTCCAAAGCTGCTTACACTCATGCCTCGCCGGCTCCATCGCCGAACTACTGGCCCATTTAGCCAAGTACGTATCCTTGAGCCTTTCAGCTAGAACCCAGATCCAGCGACGCGTGCGCATGCTGTTCGTGCAATGTATGCGAGACAAATACCGAGCCCTTCGGCGGAGTGTGGCGTATTTTCCCGATCGGGGATCTTTGCAGTCATTCTTCTTCTTCAGGTTCAAGTCGGCGGAGAGGGGAACGACCCTGAGGTGCAAGACCGGGGTTATACCGTGAGTCAAAACGCCGACGGCTGTGGTGCTCTGAGTCCCACAACTACTTGGTCTCTCGAAAACGACTGCCCTACTCGGCACAGCTCCAGTTCTTGGAGGTACACTTGGAGTAGCAATATTAGGCACAGGTATTCCAATAACCATACCACTATTCACCCTGACTCAACCTCTATACACAGCCTCAACAACATTTACCGTGATATACTGTCAATAGTACTCCGTACGCTTCCGTCCGACTAGTGGACTTGAATTCAAATTCTGTCGTCGAAACTCTGTCGCGGCTCGTAACGGGCGGCCTAGAATACCAGGCCGTGGTCAGCGCATACGTGACTGCGTGGCAGAAAGGATGTTGGGTGCTGGTTGGCGTCGCCGCATTGGAACTGGTGATGTGCTTGGGGCTTAAAACCGTGACATTCGATGAGGGTACGAAGGAAGAGGAACCTGCGCGACTAGCTGTCAGTGTATGATTAAATGGTAAAATGCATGTCGAGGGTGGGTCATTTAGGTCGTTCATCAGTCTTTCTTTGTGCAAAGGTATCTGCAATTGCTGTAGGACTAAACTCCCTAAGCCTTGAGTGCTTGCTCAATGATTAGCGAATGGTCCTTGAACTAAGCGTCTGCCTCGAGCAAAAAGTAAAAGCGGATTTGGTGGCTGGCTAAGCACTGTGTCGACAAACAAATACAATGAACAATCTATGAGAGAAGGAGGAACCCATAATCTTTTTGGAAAATTTGGAATGCGCGCACACGACGTTACGGGACACCCTCGAACCGATGCCTCCAAGCGAACGACCAACGCTCAGCTAGGGTATCTGGGCTCCCACCAGCGACGACCAACCAATGCGCGTAACATCCAGAGATCGTCAGCGCATACGCGGCTGTATAGCAAGAAGGATGCCAGGTATTCGTCGGCGTCGTCGTGCAATGGGAACGGGTGATGCTCACATTCATGAGGGTATGAGAATAAGAGGAGCAGTCATCGGCACCCATAGCTGTATGATCCTAACCGGAAAAGATCATGTTGTCGACGGTAGGCCATTCAGGACGTTCGTAAGTCTTTCTTTGCGCAGAGGTATCCACAACTTCTCTGGCCCCGAACTCCCTTGAGCGCTAACGATTAGTGAATGGTCCCTAAACTCGCCAAGTAATTGGCGAAGCGACGTATCGGTCGTGGCGATGAATTGCTCTCGTGTCAACTTGAACAGCATCTCATACTCGATAGCGTAGGGTTGCATGTCGTTCGAGGCTGATGCGCCTGCATCTTCTACTGCCTCAAGCTGCTTTCGCGCGATTAGAGCGAACAGCTTGAGGGCATTTTGGTTTACAGAAGCAAGGATGTGAGAGGCGGCCGTTTCCGAAATATTAGCAGCGGCCTGTGGGCCATCCGCGCGCTGCTTTCGCGATGTGGGCTGGGCACCGGATATAGACGACCTGTCAGCGTGGGCTAATTCCACGTCGTACGGCGCGAGGGTGGTCAGGTCATGCCACAACCAGGAAAACCGCTCGCGAGACGACCAGATAAGAGGTGCAGAGACGTGGTCCACGGATGCAATAATGTGTATGCGGGCAGCCGCAGCTAACGTCTCCAGACAAGCTTTGACCTTGGGAGTACGGAGGGAGGGGGAGTCGATGTTGTGGATGATGAGGTATAGATGCCGTTTCTGTGACTCGGAGAAGAATTCTGCGACCGCCTTGGACTGGCTCTCGATAGAGGAGCCCGTGGAGGCCTCGTCTCTGTAACCTGGAAGGCTTTCGAGGGACATGAACATGTCTTTGATGTTGAAAGACGCTTGGAAGCCATTGACAACAACGACATGTCCGTGCTTCGAACAGCGTTCGATGGCGAATTGGTTTAGAAGACTGCGCTTGGAACCGTATCCATAGCAGAGCACGTTGAAGCCTTCGTTGACTTGCCGTAGAATCTGAGTAAACAGAGTGTTCCGGACTTTGTTGTCCGTCAAGAGAATAGACTGCATGTTCTTGTCGGACATGTCCTTCGTTGCCTCTGCATACTCCTGAGAGGAGAGAGGAGGTATGATAGCAGAGAAGACACTGGTAGAGGTCTGGGGACGCGCCGCAGTATGCGTAAAGTACGCGTCAAAGGCGGCCTGCACGATGATAGGACCGACATGGTCGTCGTCTGGAGAGCGAATTTTCCGTTTTTTGCTGGGTGTCGTCGGAACCTGCGCCTGCTCGTCATCGGAGCTGGCAGTGAGCTCGGCATCGCTGTCGCTATCTTCAGAGTCTGGCTGCATGATGATGGCAGGTACGATCGCTTGTTTGCCACTGACCACGATGATCTCGTCAGATGACCCAGCCATTGTAAAACGCAACATTATCCGAGCTACAAAGCACAACAGGAAACACTGAGAGCAGCATACGAGGCAAATGGTTCAGAGGCCTTTAGCCTGACCTCCGGCAGCAACTCAGTGTTCAACTCAATCTGTATGTTCTAATTCACTTTGGCCTTGCTTATTATACACTATGTTAGACCTACCACCTGGTTGTCCAACTGGTGCAACAGAGAAAAGAAACGGACCCGCGACAAGGACTCTCCTGTACTAGACATTCGCCAATTTAAGCTCGAAACCGAAGACACAATCATTCCGCCACCAGCCAAGAGGAAAAACGCACCCACAAATGAAAAGGACTTGACAAGTGAATCCTTGACGCCTACAGACCCCTCCTCCGAACCTCAAGACTCGTTTTCTTCTGCCGTGAACGCCGCCGCAGTACCGTCTCATCAATCCTTGCTCTATTCTTCTGGGTATCCACAAGTGTATCCTGAACCTTATCCTGTAGGTTAATAATGTCTTGCATCGTCCGAGAACTCAACTTCCTGATTACATAGGTCTCAGCGCTGCATCGTTTGATTCCTCGACCTGACTCCTACAACGCGACTTCCGCTTTAGAGGTATACTGACTCCATCGTGGATCGTTTGAGCGCTGACCCTTGTGACAGCCTTTGCAATCAACAAACCTTTCTGTCTATCGTCCTATTTCGCTACCGTTGAGCGCATACAACGACGCTTCCGATGTATGTTGAGAATTATCGTTTTGCTTGCATACTGACCGCATACACATAGCTGTCTGATGCTCACTTAATGTCTCAAGCCGCGCCTCTCAAGTATCTTCCTGTCCTTCAAGACCCAAACGTCACCGATTCTCTCCTGGACGAACGTCTTGTACAACAGGATCCATTCCAAGCGGCGATGGGACTCGTTTATCTCTCTCGACGAGGCTTGCGTTGGTGAAATCGTGCGCTTTGTACAATGACTAACCTGCTGTATCATCATCCAATCGAAACTTGAAGTCACCCACTATCGACATTGAAACGACCATATGAAAGTTCGGACGGGCAAGCTAAAATGGATCGCCATTGAATTCAAGACCTAGCAGAGACGATAGATAACCCGAGAGAGAAAGATTTGAGGGTAAGCTGTTGGCGATCCTCTAGTCTGATATCCTTTTGCTTCTAAACCGCAGGGCTTTTGACGAGGTGTTTCGGAAAGTGGAGGTGTGCGGTCATTCCGTGGACTTTCAAAGGCCAGCAGCGGTTGGGAACGCCAAGTTTTCCCCCTTGTTTACCGACGTCATGAAAACTCAAGCGCGCTCAGCAACCACTCGATCACTACCACTCGGAGGATGGAGATAAGGATAGGACGAGCGGGATGACGAAGATGACGTCCGCTTCCCTTTGTCCAAATTCGGCTGCTGGGCTAGCGGGATCGGTTTGGCGGTTCCCAGTTAGGTAAGGGTTCGGGGGCTGTACTAACATTTCTCGATCGATCGATTGGCGCCACACTTTGCATTTTAGGTTGCTATTTTCATCCTTACCCGAAGATACCGTACTCAGCATCACGAAGACTGCAGAACAAAATCGAACTCAGTCCAGTGGACTCCAAGAAACCAATAAAGCGTCCACGTTGAAGCTCGACAGGTGCTGTGAACAGCAACAACGCGTACGTACTACTGATCGTCCTGCCCCCGCACCGCGATCGTAAGCTCCAGACCCGCAGACAGATATTATTTTTCTGGCTGAAAATGTACAGCGTTGTCTCAGTATCTCAACTGGTCAGGTACTCAATGCGCATGAGGCGGCATGACGAACAGACGGGAAGCCCTTGGAACGAACGATCCAAACGCGAGTCGGTTGGATCGATGAGGACTGCAGTCTCTTCGAGCGCTCTGGACGCCTCGCCGTGTCAAACTCAATACAGAACCGGGACGTACACTGCACGTCTGCCTCTCCATCGGCGCGACCGTTATAAAGCAGCTTCATGTTGGATACTAGATTCTCCATCCAGCTCCGGTTCTTCATATCACTTCTTCCCACTTAGCTTAAGATGAGCACACCCGCTATCACCATCCCTCCTGTTGTCTACCAGCCTTCCAATCCGGAGGAGAGGTCCCCGCCATCGTCCAAGGCGGGCTCAACCATCATTGGGACGCCATCGGTCAAATCGGAGACCAGCAGCGTTCTCGAAAAGTTGCCTTGGGATGGCTATCTCGAGGAGGACATCCCGGACAAGACACAGGGCAAGGTCATGCGAGACCTCCGCCACCTCGTCTTTACGATTTACCACAGACTCTTCGGGGTCGTTTTCATAGCCAACGTGGCGATTTTGATCGCTCTGTTGGTGTGTGGCGTCAATTCTCAGAGACTGGGATTGATCGCGGTGGCTAACATCTTTGTCGCCATTCTGATGCGACAGGATTACGTCGTCAATGCTTTCTTCTTCGTCTTCACCTCTGTTCCCCCTTCGTGAGTCCTTGACGTTGTTGCATGCCCTATTTGTCGACCCATGCGTTTCCAGATGGCCACTCTGGTTCCGTTTGTTGATGGCAAGAGTTTATCATCTCGGCGGCATCCATTCAGGTGCAGGGGTTTCAGCAACGCTGTGGCTCGGTGCTCTGGCCGGACAAGGAACTAGGGAGCTAGCGCGAGGTGGAGAGGTCAGTTCAACCTCTCATTTAAGGTTCTCATAGGTCCTCATACCACCTTATTACAGATATCCGTCGCCACAGTAGAAATCACTTGGATCATCCTCATGTTCCTAGTGGGAATCATCGTCTTCGCTGTCCCCGCCCTCCGGTCGAAGAGCCACGATACCTTTGAACGCGTTCACAGGTTCATGGGCTGGACCGCCACCGCCCTTGTATGGGCTCAGGTTATTTCACTCACCAACGACTGGAAGGGCGACGCGTCTTTGGGATATGCGCTTGTCCACTCTGCGCCCATGTGGCTTATGTTCATCATCACAGGTCAGGACGCTTCATGTTCCCATCAGCATGCCAACTAACGCGCCCCAGGTTCTCTCATACTGCCATGGGCTCGTCTGCGGAAAGTCCCAGTTCGCGCGATGGTTTTGTCTGATCACGCTGTTCGCCTGTTCGTCAATTACAAAGGTAAGTTGATACGTCCTACTATTCTGCAGGACTGTACTGACACTTTGTCTAGTGTTCGGATTCCACCCACGTCCTGTGCCTGGATCATTCAGTCGCGTCTCGCTGGACCCTCTTAACGAATGGCACGCATTCGCTAACGTGCCGGTCCCAGGGACTGACGAGTTCTCCCTCGTCGTTTCTCAGGCCGGCGACTGGACCAAAGAGCTCATTCGCAACCCGCCGAAAGAGATTTACTTTAGAGGGACACCTGTGGCGGGTGTTCTGCGGGTCAACATCATGTTCCGCCGGGTCATTTTCGTTGCGACGGGAAGTGGGATTGGACCTATCGCGCCTTGCCTCTTCGAAAAGCGTCAACCTTCTCGTCTGTTGTGGACTGGCGCGAACATTGTGAAAACATTTGGAACTGATCTTGTCGATGCCGTGAAGGAAGCTGATCCCGACGCTTGCATCTACGGTGAGCATGATCATTTACTGTACTGTTTCGACCGGATATTCCCATATCGCGTCACACCGGCCGGCGAAGCGAACCTATATATATCCATATCGCGTCACGCAGCCTCGGAGCCAGGCACACCCTTCCAAAAGCGGAAATTTTCGGTCCCGCCTGTGGCGGGACAGTCCGAATCGGGTAATTCCCGCGTGCGTGCCTGGCAACGAAGCTGTTCGCTGTAAGTTCGCGGCATATCGCGTCACATGCCGCGAACCTACGGTTGAAACACTACAGTACATGGTCGACTGTCTTCTGATATATGTCTCTCCAGATACGCGCGTCCATGGTCGTCCTGACATGGTCAAACTTACGTATAAGATGGTCAAGGACTTCGACGCTGAAGCTGTTGTCATCATCTCCAACGAGCCCTTGACGAAGAAAGTCGTCTACGGTATGATGAGCCGTGGCATTCCCGCCTTTGGCGCGATTTGGGATTCATAACCTATGGACATCTTCTCTTGCTCTGGCATTGATTCCTGAACACTTAATTAAACCAAATCTAATACTTATAGTACAATCTAATACTTATCGTAGTACAAATCTAATACTTACACTACAAATCTTATTAGTTATAATACAAATTTTCAAGACTTAACCAGCCCGCTTCTTCCATAAGACGACTACCAGGCGACGGCAACGATCTGTGTTTCGCATTCTCCTGCTGCTAGCTCAAAGGCTCTCTCTAAAGCTTCTTATACTCATGCCAGCCTCGCCGGACTAGTGGCCCATTTAGCCAAGCACGTATCCTAGAGCCTTTCAGCTAGAGCCCAGATCCAGCGACGCGTGCGCATGCTGTTCGTGCACTGCATGTGAGACAAATACACGAGCCCGCGCGCGGAGTGTGGCGTATTTTCCCGATCTTGCAACCATTGCCGGGGACATCAGCCTCACGTCGCGGAGAGGGGAGGCGATCCTGGGGCGGGGCACCGGGGGTTATACCGTTCAAAACGCCTACGGCTGTGGTGCTCCGAGTCCCACAACTACTTGGTCTCTCGAAGCGGACTTGGTGGCTGCCTGAACACTGTATCGACAACCAGATACAATGAACAAGGAGGAACTGGGCCCGTGCACATGACACCCTCGAACCGCAAACGACCAACGCTCAGCTAGGCTATCTGGGCTCCCACCAACGACATGAATTGACGCGATGGCAGACTTGTGAATATCGATGGCATGAGCGACCTCATCCCTGCGGCGTATCAGAGAAGAAAGCACTCGTTGAGCCTGGAAGTTCCTGGTTTACATTGGCCAGATTGCTGTGTATCCAGTCCTCATCATCGCGATCAAAACATTGACAAGGGAATGTTCCTAGAAAAATTGAGAGGAGAACACGCTGCTGGTCGCTGTCCAACGGAAGGTTTGCTGAAGGAAGGAACTCCATTTTCGACTTGAGAGAAGCTAGTGACTAGTCAATTGCGCATGCTTCTCTTGGGTTAGGGTTATATATATCTTGTCGATGGATGCAAGATAATGATTGAGCATTTCCCAGCTGAGAAAGCTGAGCTGCGTCCAGTACCAATTCATTACAGTTCCATCAAATGTCATGCCATGTTCCTAGTAAGTGTGCGTATGAACCCATCCTTCCGATGATTGGTATATTCTATGCCTCCAGGATACCGGTATTCTTCCATCGCTCCCAGAGCAATCCTACGCCTACTGGAGCACCGGGTTCACCCTTGATATCCTTGGCGTCCAGAATCTCATACTTCCATCCAAAGGCGAGGAAGTGGGCGAACAGCGAATTAAAATGCGGCTCGGACCGGAGATGAAGAATTTCCGGATAATGCGCGTGGTATATGTGGGCAAACACTCGCAGGAGCTGGCGGTAGACGTGCTTGACCGTTGCGGGGAAAGTGGGCGTGAACTGTTGGCCTATGGTTTCCAAGTCAACATGAGAGGGAAGGGTGATCAGAACGTGGGCCCGTACCAGATTTTGACGGGAATACGTTCTCGTCGTCGAGAAGAGTTTGTATGGAGGACATGACTGAGTCGATGTAGTTTGGCGCGGAGAGAGTAACTTGCTTGCGGTCCGGTGTTGTCCAAAGGTAATTCAAGCTTACACGACTAATTAGCCCTTTTCATGTGGCAGTCGGGATGAGATAAACGCACTTATTGCCTGCAGACATTGTTGGGCACGTCTGTTGGGTGCACCGCTCTGAAATGACGCCGTAGAACTCATTGAGATATGTGTAAAAGTCGTACACTGTCAGGGCGGTCTATCCATCAGAGGAGTGTCAACGTGGTAGACGTTCACGTACTGTTGACGGCAACCCATTCCATAATGTCCACATATTTTGGCAACATGACTATCGTCTTGAAATTGCCCTTGACGAGGGCCGCGTCTGCGAAAGGGCTGCAGAGGTAGAGGGGTCTGGAGACGGTTCCATCTTCGGTGGGCGACGCATCACCCCGCGTCTGCGAGTTATTGCGGGATAGCGAGCCTGAGGTTGGCGTCGGCGAGCGCTTCGAGCGACTCGGCTGTCTGTTTTTGTTACCACTTGTGGGAGTCAATACAGGTACTCGTTCGCTGCCAGTTCAGCTCAACTGACCCAAAGAAAGACATTATTCACGTCGAATGCAGTCAGAAGAACAAGCAGTGCTAAAGCAGACGCGTATCTCAGTTGAGAGGAATGGATGGTGGAAGAGACGATTATCGGCACCTTCCATTTTGAGCAAAATCGCGTTGTCAACTCGTGCGCAGACTGCCATGACCTTGGCAACAAAAATGCAACCAAGCTCACCATAATTGGATCAGCATACTGCTACAGGTGTAAGGGCATGTCCGCCGTGGAAATGAGACGCGATTTAACGCTTTTAGGTGAGTTTGCACTGTCAAATTGCTACAATCGCGGACTCTGAACTGCAATCATCTTGATTCTTCTCAAATAGTAATTAGCATTTTCATGCGTCTCCACGGGAGGATCCAACGTCTGTGTTAACCGCCGCTTCAAAGGTCACCGACTGCCGAGGAACCAAGGCTAATCGGGATTAGTCAAGGCGTTGAGTAGGCGCCAGGTCGGCGCGTGGGCTGTTTGTGCTGACTTACGTCCATTAACGCTTCCGCGGCCTCGCGTTCCCACATGCAGGGGAGCATATATATATACATGCTCCCTGAAGCACTGTCTAGTATCTCCTCTGAACCATGATGATCACTCTACGAAACGCACTTCCACCAGGTCCAGCCTATCTCCTCGTCGATGTGCTCCCCTACTTGCTGGCATTATCTACGGCGAGCTCTGTTTGCCTAATAGCTTTCAGCCAGTATACAGGAACCTATGTCGCCGTTGGGTGGTATGTCGCTGCATCGATTCTCGTCCACCCTATCGCCCGCCTCTTGTTTTCAATCTACCGTGGCGGTGTACTCCGACGTGACATGAAGGCAAAAGGCGCTATTCCTATTCCGGCAGTTTCGGTCTCGAGCAGAGCCATCATAAAGACGATGTTGGAGAACAACGCTAGTGGCTACATCGGCGAACCTCTGTGGGCTTGGGCAGCGCAGTATGGCAATACCTATGAATTGGATATTCTCGGAGAGAAACGAGTGAGTATCACATATTTTTCTCGCATATTAAAACTCATATTGGTACTTAGGTGGTCACGATTGAACCCGACCACGTCAAAGTCAGTATCAATCATACCGCTTTTGTCGAAGCGAGTTCTGACGATTACCCTACAGGCCGTCCTTGCAACTCAATTCAAAGAATTCGAGAAATCTCCCCTCACTTTGACGCAATGGTCAGATCTTCTTGGAACCGGGGTCTTCAATGCGAATGGTAAGTGCACAACATGGTGATGCGAATCAACTACTTAGCCCTGATGCTATCCATAGGTGATATGTGGAAGTACGTCGTATGAGCGCTCGTTGCCTGACATGTGGTTGATTGCTCGGCACAGATTTCACAGAAATATGACGCGTCCCTTCTTTAGCAAGGACAGAATCAGCGACTTTGACAACTTTGAGAGGCACACGACATCGTCAATTGCTCTGATTAAAGCTCGTCTTCAAGAAGGACATCCTGTTGATTTCCAAGTGAGATTCCCAGTTAACTCCAGAATAATTGCTCATTCTGGTATTCTAGGACGTTGTCTCACGGTTCACCCTGGACTCCGCTACTGAATACCTCTTCGGAAAAGACGTCGAGTCCCTATCTGCAGGATTGCCCTACCCCCCGTTATCGAACATTCCCAACCCCATTCACTTCGAGAATCATCCCTCCAATCTCTTCGTACGCGCCTTCCTCGAG